>MU842996.1:0-79642 GCA_030867305.1 Colletotrichum zoysiae | reverse complement strand
GGGGGGGGCTTTGCGCCGTGCGTGTCAATGGGGGAGCTTGTGTGGCACTCTGCCGGGTCGTAATCAAGGGCGATTGATTAACGGCTGATCTGCTCGGAATGCGAAATGAGCGGAAGCTGGTCGTGGTTGGTATGTTGTTGGGTCACAGGAGGAGAGGCGAGGTGGACGACGTCGAGCGAGCGAGCGAGCGCAAACCATCCATGAGGATCGGCGCCAGGGGCGGTCGCGTTTCAAATGATGTCAGCGACCGGCCTCGGCTACCTAAACTACCTACCTACCCTAGGTAAGCTAAGGTATGACTGGAACTATTCGTTCAGGTACATATATGCACATACATTTACAGTACAGGACAGTACAGTGCAGTGCTGTATGGGTACATCGTTAGTAGTACGGATCCAGCACACCCCCGTTTGGTCTCAAACCAAACATACCTACCTAGTGTACTTAGTCTCCAAATCCCCAAATTATGGCTTCTGCGGTGTCAAGATTCTTGACTCACGATGAACAGTTGAATTCTATAGGTTATCTCCAACACCCGCATTTGCTTAGTCGTGCCAGACACAAATACTGTATGTAGGTAGGTAGGTACATGAGTCTTTTGGACCCCGATTTCTTGGACCCCACGAGACTAAAAGCGACCAACCGCCGCCCCCCACCCCACCTCAGTGCCGGGCAGGGGTCTTAATTCGACCTTTTCGCACACCACGGATCTTTCCGCGCCCAGAGCTCCTTTTCCCCCCCTTCTTTTTCCCTTTCCTTTTCTTTTCTTCCTACCTTCTTCCCCTTTGCCATTCATCCATTTCCCTAGCCACACCCGGAGCTCGTCAAGGTACCTGGTTAATTAAGCCTGGTGGCGCCCGTTTTGTACACACACTCTCTTATCCCCGTACGGCGCCACAGAAAACCCCCCCGAGACTCTTTTCCCAACGACATCGCTCCTGTAACCTCTCGTGCCTAAGGAACCCTCTCGCGCAAAAAGAAACACACACCGATAAGACACACCCGGCCATCGCTCGCTTGCCGCCAACGATGGACGACCAGGATCTCGCCGCAGAAATCGACCCCGAGATGGCCGCCTTCATGGGCTTCGCGTCCTTCGGCACCCAGCCCGCCGCCAAGAAGCGCAAATATAACCACCGCACTGACGCCGTCTCCTCCGCCTCCGGCCCCGCGGGTCATCCCTCCACCCGCGCCCCCGTCGTCGCCGCCGCTACGGGCGCAAACCAGACTGTTCTCGCGCCCCGCACGCCACGCGCCTCGACGACCGGCTTGCCGCCGCCAGTCGACACCGACGAGATAGCCCTCGACGATGAGAACGACGCCGACGCTGCAGCAGGAGACGAGGACCAGGACCAAGACCAAGATCCCGACGACGGCGGCGCCAAGATCTACTCCGATCCGACCATCGCGCCGGCCCTTGCCCACGCACAGAGCCTCATCGACGAGCTCTCCACCAGCGGTGGCAATGCCTCCGGTGCGTCGGAAGACACCCCGCAGCCGCAGGACTCTTCCCTCCTTCCCCCCTCCGCAGCATTGCCCGCGCGTCCCGAAGTGCCGTGGGGCAAGGAGATGGGGTCCGCCCCGACTGCCATGCCGACTAGGGAGCGGCACGCGGAGGCTGCCACTGGTCACCCGCCCCGTGGTGGCCGCCCGGGCTACCGGCAGCAGAGGAGCGACGGGAAGCCCTGGTGGGAGGGGTACTACGACCACGCGTCGAACGAGAACCCGTGGGAGAGGCTGGAGAAGAAGGCCGGTGTCCAGTCTAGGGGGACTTGGCTGTCAAGGGGCCAGGCGCAGACGGTATGAGGCCTGCTGCTGGAGAATAATGGCCGATGACGGACACCGATATCACGTGAGGGTACCTCTTGGCTCGGGCTGGATCACACAAGACACCACCACACTGTTCAGCACATGATGCGTTTACTCTCGGCTTCAGACGTCCCACCCCCCCAGGGCCTGGCCAAGACCTGGAGGGTCATTACAGTGGCATGACGGACGCTTACGGGTCACGACGGCGGGATTACGGTGGACATATCGTGGACAGCAGCCCCCGGGTGGGGGCTGCCACGACCGGATAAGAAGGGCTTACGATATACGACTAGGAAACTATGAGGGCGAGAGAGCCCTATCGCCGCTACAGAACCGTCAGGGGGGTCGTCCAGAAGAACACCGTCCCCGCCAGCTAAGGAAAACCATGACCTCGTCCCTGTCGTCTCCCTTCCCGAAAGAGCAATATCCCACCGCCCCGAAAAGGACAAGCGCCTCGTACAGAAGAAATGCCACCGTTTTGTACCTCATCGCCTGGTCTCTCCTGTCTCCACCGGGAACCTGTCTGTCGGTCTGCCGGCACCCCCGGGGAGGACCCTTTAGGAGGTGACAACAGCCCCTACCCTCCTGGGCGCTTGCCTTGGCATGGCATGGTCTCGACACCCCCTCCCGGTAGGGAGGGCGTGTGTTTACTTTTTTTAAACTACAAGAAACCGCCCTAAATCACAGCCCATTCGTCCAATCATATCTCATAACGGCCTCGTGCAACAAAGCTCCCACTCCCTCCAGGGCAAGGTTCAGAGAAGCAAGACGGCGGAAACCCCACAGCCCTGCGTTAGCCAGGGTGGGCGGCGCCAAAGTTGGGGGAGAGACGAAGCGTGCGTGCGTGCGCGGAGGTGTTCCCGGTCGCGTTGGGAATCTCTCACCCCCGTCAACCCACACACACCTGACCCTGCTCTCATCTTAGCATGCCGCTGCCAGACGTCCTTTTGTGCCAAAAGCAGCGTGAGATGGGCGGTCTAGGCGGTCGCCCAGCCACCCATGCTCGACTCGCGCCGTGCCGCTGCGCGTCAAACCGTCCCGGCCGTCAGGTTCGCCCAGGACCCCCTGTCTCCCGTGCTTCCCTGCCCTGCTTGGCCAATATGTACCCAAGAAAATGTTTTGTTTAAAAGGTGGAAACAAGCGGAGGTGGAGGGAGGTGTGCGCTCATCAAGCGCGCGACGAAATGCGAAGGAAATCTCCGAACGTTTGGTATCACTCCTTCCCGCCCCCTCCTCTCCCCCCATGCGATTCTTGCATTGCCGTCGCCGCCGGCAGGGGTGTGTGCTGTAGGTACGGATGTAGTGCGCCTGTGTTGGTGGTGGTGGTGTGTGGGTGGATTTGACGAACTTTTTTGTGGTAGTAGTTGGGAAAAAATGACACGCTAGAAGAAGAAAGTAGCATCCATCGTAAGGCTGAAGAAGGACGCTCGCTGGTCGCCCGTCTTTTCGACGTCGGCGGTGCCGCGCGGCTGAGAGTTCCTGGGCGAATACCAACAACAACAACATCAACAAACAACAAGAATCGAGTCGCCGAGCTCGCCGTCCGTTCGCTCCGAGCAACGAAAGACTAGAGAAATCCAATCGGGGGGTTTTCGTTTTTTTCTTTTTTCTGTCCCTCTAGTACTCGGGCGAGGGGTAGCGAGCACGCGCCTTGTTGTACTCGTTGGTGTGCTTGCGAGAAGTCTTGCTCTTGAGTGATCTGCAAAGCGTGGTTAGCTGCATGGTCTCAGATCTTGTTTTCCCTCTAAAACTCCCCGATTGCAACCACACACACCGGCAATCCTGTACCGCTCTGCTGGATTGCGGTCGTCTTGTTTCTTTCTTTTCTCTGTTTATTTTTCTTCTTGTTTTCTTTTTTTCTTTTTCTGCGGACCGTGGGGGGAAACTGCTCTCCGGAGTCCCAGAAAAAAATATCAAGGGCTCAATCAAGACTTACGAGACTTTCTTCTGCGTCCACTCGAGGTCCGCGCGCACGTCCTGAGCGTCGCGGTAGCCCTCGTTGAAGCGCTCGCGCGTCTTTGCGAGACGGGCCTGGGCCTTCTTTTGCAGCTCCAGCAGCTCACGGTGCTTTGCGTTGAGCTTTCCGGACCTGTTCCCCTCTCCCCGGTTAGCCGTTTGCTTTTGCTTCGTTTCCCGGTGGTTGCGACAACGTTGAGTGGAGCAAAAAAAAACAAAAAACCACTTACGTCTGCGCCTGGACCGCAATGTTGCGGTCGAGGGGGATGGGGTCAAACGTCTGGGCGAAGCGGTCCTGCATGTAGTCGTTGAAGTCGACGCCACTCGCCGAGTGGCGCGTGCTCTCAAAGTCGCCGCCGCTGCTCCCGGCGTAGCTGGAGTTGGTGACCGAGTAGCCACTGTTGCTGTACGAAGGGCCGGTGCCAGAGCTGACCGACTCATCCGTCTCTGGAGGCGAGACCGAGTAGGTGCTGCCGTAACTTGGGTAGTGTTGGCCCTTGTGGGAGGGGACGGGCAAGGGGAGGGAGTAGTGGGAGTTGTAATGAGAAGACATGATGGGCGGGCTCTCTAAGCTGGCGAGAAGTATGGCCTGTATATGGGCGTGTGTATGTGTGTGCGATGTGAGCAAGGGCAACTTGTTCGAAGCAAACAAGGGATGACTAAGTTCAAGTGTGAACTGGGGAGATGGCGACAAGACACGAGAGTGTGCAAGGAAGTTGCTTGTTTTGTTTCGTTTTTTTCAAACGAAGATAGTTGCAGGAAGCTGTTTAGATAGAAGAAGCCTTGGGAATTGTGATGTGAAAGGAAGAAGAAGTCAACAGAAATCAAGCCGCTCAACATGTGCCCTTTTATACTTTTTTTCTCTCTCCGTCTTTTCCTCCAGGACCCTTCTCGGACTCCATCTCTTCTTCCTTTGCGGAAGAGGATAAGACAACCAAGCCCCCGATTCGTCCGATGGCAGGCCATGGCTTCATCAACAGCCGGCCCCCGGCCCACCAAAAAGGGCGAACGGACAGAATGGTCCAAGGGGCATGGTGTGATGGGATGGTGCGAGCGAGCAGAAGGGGGGTCGCAGAAGACGACGACGACAACCGTGATAGAGCGGCAACCGGTCGACCTGCCCGTGTCTGGCTAGCCCGTGCGTTAGTGACAGGGAACTGGCATATACTAGACCCTGTCTTCACCCGCGTTGCCTGCCTCGCGGACACCAGTGGGGGCTGCGGGGGAAGAAGTTGTAAGAATTAAGAAAGAGAGATTCCAACGACGACGCGGTCGGTATGTCGAGGGTGTGGACATCGGGGGTGTGTGGCAGCGAACGATGGTGGGAGGGTGACGGAGAGAGAGCCATTGACCTAGCAGGATGAGACAGGGAAGGGGACTGGCTCCATATGCAGGCCGAGGGTTTTTTCCTTTTCGTTTTTATCAAGAGGGAAAGTCAAACTGACAAGTCCCAAAAACCAAAAAGGCGAGGGAAAGAAAGCGAGCAAGGCGTCTGCATATGCCGAGTGGGGAGGGGGGCCGACTATCATGGGTTGGATTGGTGGAGCATCCCACGATGATGGAGGACGGGTGGTCCGGAAGAGGCAATGGATCAGTCTGGAATATCTGAGGCAAGGGGAGGGGGACGCCTCAGAAGCAGCCTAGGGCAGGGACGAAAAGAAACGGTGAAAAAGAAGAAGAGAGATAGACAAGAGAGAGAGAGAGAGAGAGAGTGTGTGTGTGTGTGTCCGGTAAGCCATCAGGGCACGGACTTGGCCGGCGCAGGTTGGCGAAGAGCAGCAGATGAGACAAGAATGTACGTACGTACGGGCTGAGAGAGGGGGGGAAAAGAAAGAGGAATAAGCCATGTATGTCGTGTAAAACGGCGACGAAGAGACATGCACAGAGAGAGAGAGAGAGAGAGAGAGAGAGTATGCGTGTGTGTGTGTGTGTGTGTGATGCGTGCGTTGGGTTGGATCCACGACAAGGCAGGGTGCAACTTCGAGATGTCTGCCTACTCTACTTTACGTACTGCGTAAACCAAAGTACTGGACGTAGTAAACTAACTAGTAGTCCACTTCACTCCATATTTTCTCTCCCACACGACTCCGCCGACTAAGGCAGGGATGGGATTAGGATGCGCCTGCAAGCCAGGGGCATGGGGCTCTGTGGGCCGGAACGGTCATGGCGTGAAGTGAAGTGTTTGTTTCTTGGGGCCGACGAGATCCGCCCACGCCCGTGCGGTGCCGTGTTGAATAGGTAATTACCACAGTAGTTACTACCGTATGCTGTACGTACTACGTAGTAATAGTAGGTAGTACGTATATACTTTGTAGGAGAGTGTGCTTTAGCTCCCAAGGGGCCGAGGTGTGGGTGTAAGACGTATGTGTATGTGTGTGTGTGTGGGTATGGGCGTGGATGTGTGTTTGTCGAAGAACCCTGGGTCGGAAAGACGACGACGACGACCTGCCTCCTTTCCTACGGACACACACACACACACACACCGTATGGCCATAGATGGGAGGTGGGATTAATGCCTACATGGGTATCTACCTGAGTACCTACTTAGGTACCCGGGTAGGCAACCTGCGTATGAGGAAGAGGTACCAAGCGGGTCGTTTGGGATCTCGGTCCATTCAGACGAAAGCCGAAAAGACACCTACCATCTAGGTAGGGAAGCGAGGGGTGGCAACGGCCTGATTCGTGACGACGAGTGGGTTTGAAGGATGAAGGAGGATGGACAGACAGACAGACAGACAGACGTCAAGACGCTTGGGGAAGGAAACCCGGAACTACGGGCAAGAAGCAGGACCTGACGTGAATCGAAGCCATGGACCAACGAGAGTAAGTGGCAAGCAGGGCAAACTAAGCCAAGGTGGTAGGAATCGTGAGAGACATTGGGATCGGGCAGGATATGGCAGAGCAAGGCATGCATGCTGGGGCAGGAAAGGGAGTTGGAAATAATAGTGAGACGATGGGACGGGGAGATGGATGGCAACGTAACCGGTGAGTGAGTGAGGGGCTATTTCTCCTCTCCTCTCCTCCCCTGACGGTTGGGAACCTTTCGTTCGCAATTGCGAACGAACCTGACGTTTGCTCGCAGCAACATCCATCTCATCTTCAACGACGATACGGCCGAGGTACGGCGATACAACCAATGCAATGCGAGACGGAGACGGAAAGGAAGGAAGTATTCGTGCATAGCTGTACGTTCGTCACTCACCCCTCCCCCAGAAAAGAGCCGAGCCAAGAAGTCGGCTTGATACCCTCTCTCTCTCTCTCTCTCTCTCTCTCGTGTGTGTGTCTAAAGCGGCGTGGGCATCCACTCCCACGCAGCTCCGTGTCGTCGTCTCGTTGGATTACGAGAGCCACATCGGAAACAAACGACGACTTGGGAATGGCAGGATAAAGAGGCGCTCGCCACACCCACCTCTCATGTTGATCGTTTCTGGGTAAACTAGAAAATATAGAAAAAGGGTTGAAGGGGCGATGCGGAAGGTAGGTAGCTCAGATGGCGATGCTTTTGCTTTCTGCCGCTGAATGTATCTTTGGTCGTTGAGTACCTAGGTAAGTATATACAGGAGGTATATGCAAAAAGACAATTAGTCTGGGCGTCAATCAATCATGGAAGTCAGGCAGAAGTGCAGCAGCTTCGGGCATTTTATGTGGTGATGCGTTGTCAAGATGGGCGGGAGGGAGGGAACCAGTCCAGCACTTTTGTTTTACTTGGGTTGTTTTATCCCCAATGGGTACCTTTTTAATTAATTATTTTATTTTTATCTTGGCTCTTCTTTTATTTCTTTTTTCTTTTCCTTTTTCTTATTCTCTTTTTTTTCTGTCATTTCTTTCATCTTACCTACTCTTACCCCCCCCCCCCCCCCCCCCCCCCCGCACTCTTCAATGTCACTCTCGCCTTGCGACTGTTTTTCTATTGGTCGATTCTTCTCGCCTCTTTATCCCAGTAACACCACACACACACACCGTCTTCTTCTCTTGCCTGCGATTGACACGCTTTCCAACCCTTCGATTGGTGCAAAAGACGTCCGCATCACTTCTTCCGGAGCCTACAAACAGGTACGAGTACAATACAATATCTACCCGAAGGACTTCCGTCCTCCAGGGCTTTGACAGCGAGCGCTTTCTACGTAGTATGTAATGCGCTCCCCCCACCCCCTGCTATCCATCCCACCCCGGCCGGCCCTTTCACTGCAAGACGCACCAGGTTTATCTGATTTCTGCAACCTTTCATTGGTGATAATTTCTGAAAAGCGGTGCCAGCTCGTTGGAATTTCACCCCTCCCCCCGCCGACTTGCTTCAGTCACCGATGCGAAGAGGGTCAGAGGGGGAGAGGGAGCGGAGTGGAGGCGTGGAAATGTACAGTAAGTAGTAAGTACCTCTTCGTCTGCAAAGCCACCCTCGTCCAGAGTGTTCACGACCGTTTGGAGAGGGGTGGATGCATCTCCGAAGCATACCTAACCATGTTGTTGTACAATGTAGTTTACGTACCCGTTTAAGGTATGTAAACTTGTAGGGGCATGTATGTAATGTACGTCCATGTGTGCGCAAAGGCGGTGCTTCATGAGGCGCATGACATGTGAGTGAGCCTTGAGGAGCCGAAATCGCCTCCAAGGAAGAGCCGTATCTGAAAGCCGCTTTCTGACCATGGCCCGGTGCAACTTTAAGAGCCCGTCAAATCTTACACGCGCAGCACCAAGGGCGGCGTCGGCGGCGGCGGTCTAAGTCAAGTGCCCGCCCAACTCCGTCATCGTCAGCCGTCAACGGTTGACGCAAGTCGACAGTTTCCGCCCAATACTGACTGAGCATGAGAGCGAGTGAGATTGAGACCGAAATCAAGTGAGAGGCAGCCCGAATTCGGCCCAAACGCAAAGGTACCCAAGGCCCCCCCCTCAACCAACCAACCTCCCAACCCATCTCCTCGAGGCATCATGGCCATCATCGGATTCATCTCCCGCCACTGCCTAAGTTCATGGATTACAAATGCAAAAGCGCCGGGCGCCGCGTCTTTTTTCCGATCCCATCTAGCGGCGCATCTTCTTCGCGTCACCCCATTCCTTTACCGTCCATGTCCACAACAGCCCGTGAGCCCTGCCTGCTGCGGTGCGTGTCGTGCACCGCCGCTGCGATACGCTGTGGACCAGTATGGGCGAGTTGCACCCCTCCCTCGGCACACAAGAGCCCTGGCGATGGAGCATGTTCTGGCGATTGCAGACTGGGCGTCGGGGTGGAGCCTCATATGCAACGATGATGGGCATGAGCATGAGCATAGCATCAGCATCAGCATCAGCATGGCATGGCATGGCATGGCAGGGAACCCCAACAAGGCAATCTTGCTGCTGCTACCTGCCACCTGCCATTCGAGATGCCCGTTTCTTCTGCATACAGCAGTGGTAAGCACCTCTGAGCCTGTCCAGCGAGATTGGTGGCCTGTCAGTGCCGCGTGTGAGTGGGATCGTTGGTTGAAGACATGTACGAATATGTGTATATGTATGTATGCATGTATGCATGTATATGTATGTACGCCGCAGGGGTGATGCGGACATGACAAACAACGGCCGTGCTTGTCAATCGCTCGCCTTCCTTCCGTTGACTACCGCTAACCGTATCCATGAACTCCACGACTTCCAAGCTTTGCTTGGCTGATGGCACCGCAGTGTGCTTCACCGGGCTTCTTCTGGCCCTCTCTTGGCCGGTAAGGACCCGATATGGCTGCCCCCTGACGAGCAGGATCCCGGGCTCGAGGCTGCACGTCGCCACGGCCCCCCCCCCCCCCCCCCTACGTTCGGGACTGTTTTTGCCCCCCCCCCCCCCCCCCCCCCCCCCCCCCCGGCAGGGTGTCCCCGGGATGACGAACGGTGTTCTGGAAAAGGTCAGGAGGTACATGGCATCTAAACGGATACTTACTCCGTAGTACCTAGGTAGGTAGGTATGCTCTCTGGACAGAGAGGGGGTGGAGGGGCCCGGAGTATGTTTGCCAGGGCCATCCCAGTAGCGGTTTGACATCTGGACTTGCCGCATAGCCTGAGAAAAAGAAAATGGTTGTTGCCAAAGCGAATGGGCGCTCGTTGAGCAGCGAGGTCAGGGCTGTCTGCTTGCCGGGTGTCGAGCCGGAGCCGGGCAGCAAGTCCCAGGTCCTGAGCGCGGGTGTGTTGGAGGAAAAGATGGGAGGGCGGGGCGATTCCCAACGGTACTCGCTCAATTCAGTCAGACAAGAGAAGGGGAATCGGATGAAGCCGACAGCCGAATCTCGAACTCGACTAGCTATAGGTAGGCGGTCGGCTAGTCTTGCAGTAGGCAGAGAGACTATGAATGACAGGCCTAGCGCCAATAGTCGGCTTACCCAGTGAGAGTCATACCTAGTCGAGAGGCTAAAAGTGCCCAGGCATCTCCATCCTAGGTCGAGATCCCTCTCTCGCTCTGTGTGTGTCTCTCCTCTCGCCCGTTTCCGGGCGGGGATGGCATGACGCGGCATGGCACAGGCGGTGAATGAGCAGCCAACGCTTCAGGTGCGAGGCTTGAACTGCCGTCCGGTCTCTGCGCCACTGATGGGACAACATATAACTCGGCGGGTGAATCGGAACGTGACCCGGAGGTGCACTGATCGAGAACGAGCCCGCGCCCGGCCGCGCCGTCGACCACGCCCCGAGCTTCTGCCCGGGCCTGACAGGAGCCCGCGCTGCCATGCATGCCAATGTTAAATGCCCCTGTCCCGCGGTCGAGGGACGGGAGAAAGTTGACTGCCGACGGGGAAGAGGGTGAGTTGGAGGACTTTGGTCGCTCTACGAAGCGAAGTGAGAGAAACAGAGCGGTGACTGAGCTGAGTGAAACCGGAAAATGGGTCTGAGCGACGGGGATTAAACCAAACCTTCTTTCGGGGCCCATTTCTGAACTCTCGTACATCGCACCATGTTCCTCTGTCACGGCCAACGTGGATGTAGGTAGTCATACGGGAGTTGTGTGCCTCATGTATGGACTTG
Source organism: Colletotrichum zoysiae (assembly GCA_030867305.1). Lineage (NCBI taxonomy): Eukaryota > Fungi > Ascomycota > Sordariomycetes > Glomerellales > Glomerellaceae > Colletotrichum > Colletotrichum zoysiae. The sequence goes on along the minus strand of MU842996.1, from coordinate 68,903 downwards.
CGAGGGTGCGCGGAACATGAGAGACGCCCACGCCATCGTATGTGTCTGCAGTTAATTGCTTATGCAACATGTTGCTCTGCTGCAGCGATGGCTATTTTGAGGACCGCAATGAAGGGTGGAAGAAGCCATGCCAGCCAGGGTCACTCATTCACTCACTCACGCACACTCGCACACACTTGTTCTTGCCCTGGCGAATCCAAACGAGTATTGGTTCGCTTGTCTCCCCTGTACTGTAGCACGCCATGGCATGAACTGGGACGTCGGCGCAGACGCAGCTGCAGTCAAACAGGGCTGCTTGATGATGGGGCATCACATTACTGGACGACAGCCTCCCTCTCCCTCTCGATTCGATTCCCGAGAGGAGGGCGAGCGAGCATTAGAGCCACAGGCATTCGTCAAGAAACAGTACCAACCCAGTATACGGTAATCAAGGAGACATTGATGTTACACTCGGACGGTTGGTAGAACTGTCGTCTAGCCCACGAATCCCGGCCATGTCACTAATCACTCGCCTCCCATCGACGCCATCGACGCCATCGCCAATCCCGCAGATGGATGCACTCGCTCACCCGCGTGCCCCTCCATCCGGAGCATGAGGGCAACGCAACACAACAGCAAATGTCGTACCGCGTTCCCGTATCCTGTACGGATCGACCGTCGTGTTAGGTTCAACCAGCTATCAGCTGATGACTACGCCTTGATTCCCCCTTCCAGCTCGCTACGCAAGTGCTCCAAGTGCCTCCCGTGTTTCCATGTCCGTCCCGCCTCCCGCTGCCCTTTGACCCGGTCTTGTGTGTCCGCCTACCAGTCCCCGCCTTCGTATGAGTTTCACTGTAGAACGTGAGGCTCCTGCCGCCATACCTCGGAGCATTTACTAAATCAAGAGGGCAATTCCCATGGAGGGAACCCCCCCGTGCGAGGAGACGCAGAAGAAGGAAAAAGAAGAAGAAGAAGAAGAAGCAAGCATACATGAATGAAATGTCCGTCAGATGCACGACATCACGGCGGACCCAGCTGCCTGCGTCAGAAGCACACCGGAGATGCCTGTCAACCCAAGTCCATCTCGGCCCCAACTCCCCGGCCTGGACGGATTGGACGTATGGGTGGATGGGACATGCGTTCGCCGGAGTCGCTTTTGTTGCAGTGCGACGAACACCCAGTGAACAATACTTGGTTGGAAATCCCAGTATCCGACCGGTAGTGTCGCGATTCCTGTCGAGGTGCTCCTCGACGCTCATCTTACTCGTGCAAGCCCCCAGTATAACCAAGCCAAGGCTCAGTGGCCTCGTTTCCTGTCCGAAAAGACGAGGTCCGTTGATGGATCTCCTCCCCCCCCCCCACCTGGTCGCACGCCGCGGTGTCGATCTTTCTCGTGCACCATCCAGACGACGCTAAGGCAGTGATGATGCTTGACCGCTCAGATGGTCCCGGATAACCGCCGCCTTTTCGGGGGCCTTGTCCTTGCATCCGTATCATCGCGCGGGAACCGCATGTTAGACGGAAAGCCCAACTGAGGGGACGGGGGCGAAAGCCATGAAGAACAAGAACGAAGAGATTAAAGGAAGGGGCGAGGGGGGAGGAGTTCTGTTGATTCTTGTTATCTTGTAATAGCAGCTATCATTATATATGTACCCATGGCGCCCAATGCGACCATGGTGTCCTGAGATCCGTTGCTCCTGTATCGGCGTCAAAAAACAAAAAACAAAATTGGAAAAGAAAAGCAAAAATGGTACAAACTCAATACCTGTCCTTGTGCGATGATGGCATGTTTCCTCGTCCCGGCCGTCCTCGTATGCCATTCCATGCTGCCTGCCATAAAGAAGAGCCCCCCGCCCCGACTCCTTTCTTATCTCTTATCTCTTGGACACGATATGAACGCCGATGAATCATGCAAAGTCAAAACGCCATGCCAGCCGTTGACACGAGGCAGATGGTGCGCGCGCGCTTTCCAACCTCTTTCCCCTCATGATCCCCTCATTTGCCGTCGGTGTGTGTGTGTATTTGGGTGCGTGTGCGCACGCGCTAGCATCGGTAGGCTAGGGTAGTGACTTTCATCCTGCCCCGGCCTCCGTCTAACTCTCAACGGACGCCGCCTTTCTAGCCAAAGATTTTGAGAAATCCCCAAATACCAGCCCCGCTGAGGACTGGGATCGTCAAGTTGTCGTCCCAGCCGAAAATATCAACCACCTCGCTGGCGGCCGCCATAAAGCCGGACCATAGCCCCATGACTCCAAGCGCTAACGATCCAGTGATTGTGGCCTGAGCATCAGAGAGTCCAACAGCGCTTGCGATGGTGCGGGGTAGATGCAGCGCCCCGGTGAACATGAAGGGATAGGTCTCGTCGCCGGGGAAAGGTCCGGTTCGCGGCGCGAGCCACCCCCAGAAGAAGTACGAGGAGATGACGCCAACGAGGAAGGCAGCCGACGAGCCGGCAAGCGACTTGCCGCGGCGGATACGCGGGGTATAGGCACCGTATAGTCGGCCAAAAGTGCTGGCGGCGGTATCGCACCAGCTGAGCAGGAGGATGCTCATGACGCCGACGTCCTTGGGGAAGAAGCGGAGCGAGATCCAGGCGCCGAGGAGATAGAAAATGACACCGTTCCACCCGGCATATTCGCTCTCGCGCATCAGCGCGCCGAGAACGGAGACGTAGAAGCGGTTGAAGGAGGCGTAGTTGTGACGGAGGTAATCGGCGGTCGTGATGGGCATCAGGGCGGCGAAGAGCCACGGGGCGACGGAGCTCGTCTGGATGCCCGAAATGTAGAGCCACAGGGTGAAGAAGCCGATGGAGACGTGCAGGACCTTCCTCGGCACCTCGTGCTTGTGTACAAAGGTCCGCCATTTCCTGTGGATGGGTATCAGGCCCAGCGGGCTGGGGCTTCGACTGAAGTCCCGCCAGCTCCAGCCGGCAGGCGCGGCCGATGGCGGGGCCAGGTGGCCGTTGGCGGTCGGGGCTTTGGCGTTGAGGTTGCCGTTTGGTTCGCCGTCGACGACGGTGACGTCGTTGGTGATGGGCTCGCTCGGGATGACGGGGGATTTGGCTCTCTTGGTGGTCTGCGGCTTGACCGAAGTCATCGGGGTGATTCGGCGGGACTCGATGGGTGAGCGGCTCCTCGTGCGCGACCTGCGCGTGGTCGGCGGCTCGTATGCATCCTCGTCGGGGCGCTCCGTCAGGGGTTGGGGTGTGGCACGGCGCTTCTTCGCGGCGGACCTCGTGACCGGGCCAAAGTAGTTGTTGTCGTGGGAGGCGGCATCGATTTCCGAGGGTGTCGGGCTGGGGGAGATGACGCGCGGGGTGGAGGGGACAGCGCGGACGGAGGACATGATGGTGCAAGAGAAGGGCGGGAGAGCAGGACAGGCGACTGCTCCCGTGAAGATGGGTTGAAGGGGCGGCAAGATGAGTCGGAAGGGCCAAAGGGTGGAGGAGTGGAGGAGGAGGTGGTTGTGTCTTTCCCTTCGAGAGAGGCGGGAGTCGTGGGGGGCCAGGGCGGCGGCGTCAGCGGCGCGGGCGTGAGTGTCGACGAAACGTGAAAGGCAAGTATAATTGCGGCTATGCTGGGCTTGGGATTCGAGTTCGGAGGCTACGTTGGTTATTGGATCCAGGTTGTTGATGTTTAAGGATGCAGCAGAGAACAACTCCGCCGCATGGTGTGCCGGGCTTGGACGGAGGAGAAAAGGACCACGAAGACATGCGGTCGGTCAGCAGACAGCGTGACATGTGGTTTAGGACGAGGAGGAGTTTGGGCCGGATCGTCGGAGTCTTGTTGTGCTGCGAGTCCAGTGCAGTGCTAGGTAATGCTTTGCTGCGATGAGTGAGGATTTTTCGCCGAAGAAAAGTACCGAGTACTTTGGGCGACGCAGTTGTCCCGACAGTGTGATAGGACATTCGCACTGTCGGCTGGTTGAGCCCTGTTCTTTGCCTATCCAGGTAGGTAGGTAGGTAGGTAGGTAGGTAGGTACTGGCCGAGGTACGCGCCGGTATCCAAAGCGCTCCCTCGTAGGTACGATATTTCATTTTCCGACGTGTTTTTCTCTTCTGCTAAACATTAAGCATCAACCACCATCCGTATCGCCTAAGCCTCTGTGAATAGATAGATAGCTGGCTCTAAGAAACCCTCCCACAGTCTTGATAGCCTACACCACATCACAGTGTGCCGAGTCTGACTGACCAGCGCCCCGAATGCTACCTCCATATCCGTCCATACAATACAGACCTATAGTTTACCTACCTACACCCAGCTCGCAGGGATCCTTGGTGCAGTCCATTTTGCGGTGGGGCAGCTCCTTTTTGAGTGCCATTGTACGATGTACACACGCTGTTAAAATGGGCTACGAATACCTTGCATGTGAAGCCATCTCCGGCCATCCCGCCGGTTCCATGTCATTCTCAGGCGAGAGAGTCCACCGTCTTTCCCGCTCCCATGCACGTTAAAAGCTACTGTAGTAATTTAGTGTACAGTATGTATGCTATACCACGCAGGAGAAGGGGTGTTTTCTTTTTTCTTTTCTTCTTCCTCTCCCTAGATTCCCATACCGCCCTTGGTGCGCTGGGGTTGCGCAAAATCAACGGGCTGAGAGTTTGCGTTTGGGCTTGTGCCACTACGAAATCCGTGGCTCAGAGTGGGTGGCTGGATGAGAGCTGGGCGGTAGTAGAAAGCATCATACTATGTAGTGTACCACTCTTTGGCTCTGTCCGTGGGCGGTCGGACAAGACATGGCGCCAAGGCGACTTTGAAGGCTGTCACTTGAATGTCATGTCCGAAGGGGGTGGAACAGATGGATCGATTATCGATAACGACCAACCCATCTTATCGATCAGACAAGCTGATAATGTCCCCCCCTAGTTAACCTGACAGTGGGTCTACTTCGATAGCCGGATTAATCACATATTCCATACCCGAACCAATCCCACTCTACCTATCGGCACCTACCAACCCTAGGTAGGCTGTTATCAGGATGATCCACTGTCAGGTTAACTAGGGGGGGGGCATTATCAGCTTATGTGTAGACTCACTCGTCAACATCAGCTTGTCTGATCGATAAGCCCGTCTATCGATAGCGATACGACAAAAAAAAGTTCTCGGCCGGACCACTATCAGCCCCTCCAGCTCGGACGGCATCATCCAAGTCATCTGCGGCGCTTTCGGAAACTCTGGTTGATCTCAACCAGTTTGCTTGCAATTCCTGTAGAAGCCAATCGATCCGGCTTTCACGATGACCCCCCCCGAGAAGAAGAAGGATCCCAGGTCCTGGCGAGGACTCACGCCCCCTCTGGCCGAGTGCGAAAGCCCACCACCCTTCCACCACCTACCTGCGCGCCCTCTGCTAACATACCTAATCTTGGCTCAGATGGATCCTCGACTTCGTTTCCAGCCAGGGCTTCCAGCGCATGACGCCTGTTCAGGCGGCATGTCTGCCACAGTTCCTCGGGAACAAGGATGTCGTTGTCGAGGTAAGCTCGACGCCGTCCACAAGAGACGGGACCTTGCTTGGACTAACAACTAACTTATGCAGGCCGTCACAGGCAGCGGCAAGACGCTTGCCTTCCTTCTTCCCATCGTCCAGAAGCTCATGCGCCTCGATGAACCTACGAAGCGCGGCCACGTTTTCTCCATCGTCGTCTCCCCCACCCGCGAACTTGCCATTCAGATCCATGCCGTCCTCCAATCCCTCGTTGGCTTCCACCCTCCGTCCGCCGAGATCCTGCCCTTCCTCAAGGAGGATGAGAAGCGCCCCGACACAAAGGTGCCCGTCATTGTTCCCCAGCTGCTCGTCGGCGGAACCACTACGACTCAGCAAGATCTGAGCTTCTTCGTCAGACACGCCCCCAACGTTCTGGTCTCGACACCAGGCAGACTCGTCGAGCTGCTCGCCTCCCCACACGTCCGCTGCACACAATCGTCATTCGAACTCCTGGTTCTCGACGAGGCTGACCGTCTGCTGGACATGGGTTTCAAGCAAGATATCCAGAGGATCTTGGGATACCTTCCCAAGCAGAGAAGAACCGGCCTGTTTAGCGCTTCCGTTTCCGAAGCAGTCTCCCAAATCATCACTGTTGGACTGAGGAATCCCGTCAAGATTGCGGTAAGGGTCAAGAGCCTCAGGGACGGAGGAATCATCGAGGACCGGAAAACGCCCGTCAGCTTGCAAATGTCCTACCTCGTCATGCCGGCAAGCCAAAAGCTTCCGGCGTTGGCCAAACTCTTGGAAAACCTGAGCCCGCGACCGCAGAGGAGCATCGTCTTCCTGTCAACGTGCGCCGCTGTTGATTACTTCCAGCATCTTCTCCCTACGATCATGCCCTCTGGTTTCACGATAGTCCCTCTTCATGGAAAGCTTCCTCCCAAGGCCAGAGAAAAGAGTTTCTCCAAATTCGTCAACTCGGTGTCGCCTTCCGTCCTGATTTGTACAGACATCGCAGCAAGGGGGTTGGATATCCCGCAGGTAGACTTTGTCTGCCAGATCGACCCTCCCTCAGATCCCAAGGTCTTCATTCACAGAAGTGGGCGCGCGGGGAGGGCCGGCAGGAAGGGTCTCTCGGTCGTCTTGCTGCAGCCCGGCCACGAGGAGGACTACATCCCCTTCCTGGAGGTCCGCAAGACCCCCATCTTCCCCCTCACAAAACCCGAGATAGTCGTCACCGAAGAGGAGGCCAACGCCGTCTCAGAGAAGTTCCGCGACGTCCTCCGCAGCGACCGCGCCTTCCATGACAAGGCCCAGCGGGCCTTCGTCAGCTGGGTACGCAGCTACAACGCACATTTGACAACTTCCATCTTCCGTACTAAGGACCTCGACTGGGCTGACCTCGGCAAGGCGTGGGGCCTGCTGCGACTACCGCGCATGCCCGAGACCAAGAAGTGGGAGGGTGACAAGTGGCTCGGGAATGAGGGTTTCGACTGGGACAACTTTTCCTATAAAGACAAGACCCGGGAGGCGGCGAGGTTGGCGGCGATGGAGGCCGAGCGCAACGGCGAGAAGGCGGCGGCGGCGGACGAGGTCAAGCGCAAGCGCAAGACGAACGAGGCGTGGAGCAAGCAGACGGAACAGGAGGGCGTGCGGACGGAACGCCGCGAGAAGAGGAGGCGCAAGAAGGAAGCCGAGCGCATGTCGGCCATGACGGAGGAGGAGAAGATCAAGGCCATGGAGCTGAACGAGATGATTGCGGAGATCAGGAGGAAGAACCAGGCTCAGACGGCTGCCGCGGCGGCGGGAGGGAAGAAGGACGACGAGTTTGATGGGTTTGACGATTGAAGCGCCCTGTAATACTACCTAGGTGCCCACCTGTGTTACCTACCTGTGTACGTCCAAGAGCGCGGTTCGTCCCGTGTCCCCATGTGGGATCGCGACTTGAGTGGAGGTTGTGGATGCGATACCCCCCGAATCCTGTTATTTGTTTTTGTTTTTGTTTTTTGGGTCCAAGAAGAAGCAATCCTGCGAGATTCCCCCTCCGCCTGACCCGTTGCTGGCCTCGTCGCCGACCTTTCGACCCTGCCTCTGGTGTTTCCACAGCGGATACGCCAAAGAAAAGACCATGAGCCAAAAGAAAAAAATCACTCATTCTGTCCCAACAACCGTTTCTCAACTGCAACTGATAGCAGTCTCTGGAGAGCAAGTGCAAGCACGGTAGCTCAGGGGTAGAGCGCTGGGCTCATAACCCAGAGGTCCCTGGATCGAAACCAGGTCGTGCTACATGTATTCATTTTTACTCGTGGCCCCTTTTTGGTCTTCCGGTCATGGTGCGTATTTAGAAACCGCTCGAATACAGCTTTGCCTCCCGTCAACTCCGCCACTCAACCGTTGACCAGCATGTTTATGGCTGCTGGCTTTCTTGTGGCTCTTGGTACTTTTCGAATGCCGAGTGACGACGAGTCACATCACAGAGGCGGCTTTCTGGTGATGATCGGACGGAAGACCGTTTATTCGCAGAACCCCCTTCCAGAACTTGTTGTTATTGGAGCTAAATGAGCTAAAACTGTCCAGGCCCAGCCCAGAAGTCGCCGAGGTTCCGTCTCGTCGCTCCAAATGTTCCAACTGTGGTCTGCCAGCTCATACTGCTGGAAACTCCGCAGCCCAAAAAGAAGAGCAGCATCACCTACTCAGCGCTTGAGGATTTCGGATTTTGGAACTGATCCAACCGTTAAACACGAGGTCCTGCCTACATATTGTATGATTGGCCAAGGCCAGTATCTAAAAAGGTAAACCGAATGTGGCTGCAAATATGAAGAAATACAATTGGTCAGTTCCGGTATCTCGATTACCATCCCCGGATAAAATAGGTGGCGTGGCACAGCAGGCAAACTGCCGTCGGACTGCAAGGCAACAAGCGGCCCGTATACACGCCGCATCAATCTTGCCGTTGTGCCGTATTCCACGCCAAAAGTGATTGGATCAAGCCGGTTTCTGGAATTGCGTTGGCACTGTTGGGCGGACGGATCCAGCCATCAACTTGTCCGCTGCCCCGATCAGTCCGAATTGATGACGCAGGCAGGCACTATCATGAGTGGTTCAATCCACAGTCTGAAGACTCCTGCGCCGTTTTAAAAGAAACAATAGAACTGTCTGCCTCTTCAGACCCCGCCCAACGATGTGTTTTTGTGCAGATTCGAGATGGGAAATGCGCTTATTCGCTGGTTCCTCAGTCTGAAAACCACAACTTGGATACGACGGGCGAGGGTTCGAAACCATGGGGCATATTTTTTAAGTGATATCCATCTACTCGGGAACTGGCGACGCTCTTGTAGCACCTAATGTTCAAAATCAACACAGCTCCCACTGTCTTCAATCCAACCCAGCAGGCTTAGACTATTCATTAAAGGTTCATCAGGAGCTCCGTCATCGTCTTTGATCCGTCTTCGCTATGGAAGTCAGCCTCGAGGCCATCATAGCCATCGTTTCGCTTATGGTAGGACTTCCGCCTGCATTATTCATGTTCTCGCGGTGTCGGCTTGGCAGACGACGCAGCCAGATAGAACGTGAGCCATATGCCTCCAGCACCCATACCTCTCCCACTTACACGCTGACTTTCACTAGAACATCAACAAAACACATCAAACAAGCTGACGTCGTTCGAGACGCTCCCTCGAGAAGAGCTCATGTTGTGGTCACGGTCGACATTCCCCGTTAGAGTATGGTCGTTTGCTGAGTACCGGATGGACTTTGTGCAAAATCATCCTATGATGTTTCCATCGCACCAAACAACCGGGTTGAGGGGTCATGACTTTGGCCACCTGCGTGGTGGAAACACATAATAACCCGATATAGAACGACATAGGTGGGACAACCAATTCACAAGCCTATATCTAGCTATGTGGGCACTGGGAAACCATGCATGGACCAATATATGTCACACAGCTGCTGCTTGTCTCTGCCGGTTCTGGCCAAACGAGAAGCTCAAACTTTTCCGTTGTCTGGAAGTCTAGAAGCATTTATCCATTAGTATACATGCATTAAGAAAACAATCGAGAAGTATACTGCATGTAGTCTTTAGGCCGGACATCGCGTTGGTTTCGGTGGTTTCGTCACCTCGTTGGAGTCGCCTTGCGGAAAGAAGAGTTCGTGAACACATGAGAAGGCAACGGTGCCAGCAGAGTCTTGACTCTTGTCCTATGTCTATGTAAAACCTTGAGCACTCAAGTAAATGTGAGAGAAGATTGACGTGACCAAGGTAAGCCAGGCGTCATGAAACGGCCCAGTGACACTATCGATCCAATGACCCTTATTTCTCATCATGAGCAACTGCGGACGTCTAACGCAGACAGCCGTTTGTCACTGCGTTCGTTATAGAAATCACCCAATATTACGACTTCAGTCCATCTGTAACCGTATAATGGCTCTGTCTGCTGTTCCAGCAAATTATCGCCCTGTCTGAGCTGGCTCTGGCGGTAGCAGTCGCATTTCAAAACGAAACATCTCGCCGTACAATACTTGAGGAAAGAACTCAAGGGGTTTTATACACTTAGGACTTCTCTTCACAACAACCAGTAGATGAGTCAGTTTGACCAGACAATGCAATCTAGGAAGCCCACGTAGAGCCGCGTACGGCCATTGCACATCTGGACCGTCTTTCGGATATGCAGTATTGATGGCGTCGTATCGCAAGTTTCCGAGCCTATCTGAAGCATCGTAACCTTCAATGGGAACCATTCTTCCTTCCACTTAGGACAAGTGCGGATGAACACACGTACGGAACACGAGGCGGAGACAAGTCTTAGGACCATCGCGTAGGCATTTTTAAAGGAGTGGCTGTATTGAGAATCCGCTCCAACATTACAATGCAAATATATGGACTCAATGGCCGGAGCAAGTGCCCCTGAGAAGAAGAGAAACCAAGATATAAATGCCTGAAACGATCATGCAGATAACTACTTAAAACTGGCCTACAACCAGAAATGTTGACCAGGTGAATGGCACATTTGCCAGAGGAAACAGTTTTGTCGAATATTCAAGAGGCAGAATATCGTTTTCACCTATGGGGAAGTAACATGGTAGTCTCGCGTCACTCCGCGTGCACACAACCGAGCGAGTCTAGAAGGAAGAAATTTCGAGGCGAAATAGCAATGGAAACCCTCACTGGTCTTGATAGTTTCTTGTCACCCATATTATAGCCGTTGAACTCATAGCTAAGCTCAGCAGCCAGTGCATAGACGTACATATGGTTTACCACAGCTTGGTTGGGAGACAAGACGCTTCACCTTCTTCTTACCCGTCAGCCGCGGACGGAAGCTACATCGAAGGGTAAGCGTATATTCAGCGCAACATTTTCTTCGATTCCCATTATATAGTTCCTGCCTAGACGGGAATATATGCCCCAACCAAAATTTATCGCAAGCTTGGAAGAATACACAAGAATGCACAATGTGATGCGCATGGTATCGTCGGCGAGGGACCCCCACGATAACAAGGTCTGCATTATCTCCATCAAGCCAGGACTTATCTACCAATCACTCGTTCATATGTACGGATACGCGACAGACGAGCAAAGAACAAGCCAAGCAGCGACGGCTTTACGCTGGTCGTATACCTGTATCCAATCATGACGGTCGGGACAGACATCATAGCCATCTGCAGCTGCGCTTGTACAGGGGGGACGGTTCACGAGGGCATCCCTCACAGGCTTCGGCATGGTGGTAGCTATTGCAACATCCAACCAAGGTCTAGGCACACCCGATCAGGTAGGTGAGAGGTGCCTTGCTACAGGTTGTCTTCCGCCAGGTTCAACCTCCTCTGCCGGACCACGTGCAGTTACTCTCCGCCCTCTACAACGAAACGACGAGTGCTGCGGGGTGACAGCCGTGTTTCGTTTTGCATCTGGATGGTAGCATCAGAGGTTTGGACCAGAGGGTTCCGCATCCCCATCCAATCCATTTCGGTACCAAGCTTCATGGTCGGCAGACGGTCTAGGCACTCGCCAACGACACCGACACTCTCCGACAACCAAGGCACGCCGCTTGACGGCCTCGCTTGGGCGACCAACGGCGAAACGACTTCCCGTTTGAAGTACCCGGTGATCGGGTGATGATGATGAACTCGGATGAACACCACGACGGCAATGTTTCTCGAAATCTGCAGCTGTTTCAAAGCCCACGAGGCAACCACGGCTGATCGCTCGCCATTTTTCTCCGCTCTCACGAGCCGCCCACCCACACTCCCACCATCTTTGGTGGGGTTTGTCCGGATGCGACGTGGCGGAGGAAAAGGAAACCCGGCATCTCGGCCACTTACATAGTCGAGTACGCCTCACCGGCTATTTTCATATCTTTCCATCTATGGTTTGGAACCAGTGCTAGATTCGAATCCGATCGCGGAACCTCCCCCCCGCCCCCGTTCGGAGCCTTCCACCAATTCTCCGGTAGTTGGGCAGATAAAGATCTCCGTGCCGGTGAGCTTGCTCGCCTGCAGGTGTCGTCCTGCCGCAAAACCACCACGGATTATGGCCCAATCCCAGTCCACTTTGTGAACCATGCTGCACCACAGAAAATGACTCCGCCTTGGGGAGGGGAAGGTGTTCTCGCCTTCTTAATCGGGGAGTCTCTTCGTGACCGCTGTGACCTGAGTTGATGTCTCAAAGGATAGAAAAGTAGGGGAGAGAGAGGGAGGGAGGGAACAGGTCCGCAGTGGTTCGTCCGAGGTGAAATTCCCAATCCCCCTTCCGAGACAAGAGCGGTGAAGCTGAGGAACCGGTTCGCGCCCATTTAGATAGGCCCAACCTTAAACCCACCGTCGCAGGTTGCTGACGCGCACCCCCCGTCTCTCTCTCTCTCTCTCTCTCTCTCTCTCTCTCTCTCTCTCTCTCTCTCTCTCTCTCTCTCTCTCTCTCTCTCTCTCTCTCTCTCTCTCTCTCTCTCTCTCTCTCCTCTTGTATCCTTTCGAAAAGGCCTGCAGAAACTTCAGTGAAGCTCCCCAACAGCCCCGGCCATAAATCACAAACGCCTGCAATATCTGGTTCGCGCGGTATATGCCGGTCAAACGCTGCATACAGCAGGCCACTGAGACAGGCGAGCTGCAGGCCGCCTGTCAAAGCGGCAGTGGGTTTGGTCGGATAGGAGGTGGATATGCCCTGCCTTTCTGTTCGTCACTGCGGCGGACTCGTGCGAGCTAATACCTACCTACCTACATACCTTGCAGCGACAGGCTCGGATCAGGACAACGTCGCGTAAGCCCGGCGCCGGTCTCGATTAGACTCTCTTTACCCTTGACCCCCCCTGGCACTGAGATCTGCCGATGTAGGTCCCAGCCCATCCGCGCTCGCTGTCGTCAGTCAGTCTCTCTTCCTAGCCAGGTTGATATTCATGGCGGGTCATCTGCTACAAATTGCAGAGTAAGATGTAAACCATGTTGCGAGAGAGCAGGGCCCGGGCATGGCATACATTAGGTATTAATATGCCGTCAATCTATTCCACAGCGGCAGATTGACGCACCCCATGTCGAGATTCTACGTAGTCAGCTGGGCTCCAGCTCTCTTCCTTGTCCCGGCGGCATTAATATGCCACCCGCTGCAACCCATGGCCGCCCGGCACCCATTCCCCCATCTAGTTTGCTGCGGATAGTAGCCTCGATGATGTGTGTCTCGCCGGAGGAATAACACTCGTTTGCCGAGATCTCGCAACGAGCTTCCAGCATTCGTCTGGCACCAGGACGAATGACGGTGTGTGCATGGCAGCGGGCAAGGTTACACCGGCTCTCTCCCGCTTGCGATTTACCCCTCGGCTGCTTTGCATCCATCGTGAAGCCTCCCCTCCCTCCCACCCACCGTCCACCCTTAGCTTGCAAGTGACGAGAGATGCTGCGCAGCCTAGTAGTAATGTGACCGCTCAGCAGGATGCAACCTGAGAGGAATGGCCTGGTTGCAGACCAGACCCCCCCCCCCCCCCCCCTTTTTTTTTTTTTTTTTTTTTTTTTTTTTTTTTTTTTTTTTTTTTTTTTTTCTTGCAGCGTGTACAATGGCACGTGCTGTCTTCATTTCACAAGATTCCATGTTATTTGATGCGTCTCCATGAAGAAAAAGAGTTCTCGCAGTGCATTGGCATGATTCGTTGAGGTGAGAACCTTTGCCCCGTGCACGAGATCAAGCAGGATTTTGGGCGATTTCGCAGGTTTGAAGATAGAGGGTGATATGCACCCACTGTGTGGCAGAAGGGGGGATTTTCAGCACTCGTTGTAGACAGCCCGATCGTGATATGCCGGAGATGGCAGGACGACAAGCAGCAGCATAATGCCGCCTGGCCTCGCGGAAGAAAGTTGTCGGTCAATGCCGAGACCTTCGGGTGGGAGGATTTATTTGTTCTCATAGACGGCCGCTCACTCTGGACAGACATGGGCAGGTATGTCAGGCCTCCAGGGCTTGCCCTTGTGCATCGATTCACGAACGGTCTGTGCGTACGGATACTAAGGTCGACAACGACGAGATGGATTCCGGGCGCCGATGCATTGTGCCTGCAACCAGCCCCGAACCTCCCTCTTGCCAGGTACGAATAACGGCAGTCAAGGCGTTGGAAGCCCTGGAAAACAAGACGCACATCAGGGTTTGAGAGATCGCCAGTGCTTTTTCAAGATGTGATCTTGGTTCCAATCTAGACCGTAGCTTGTGTACCGAGCAAAAGACCCCCCTCTCCTCTCCCATAGTTCCTGACTGCAGTGCTGTCTGTCGATGCTCGGTTGACTCGCGGTGACTGCGGCTAAAAGACTTCAGGACCACTATTTTGAGAGCCACAGGAACCAGGAAAGATCACTCAAACTGTATTCGTAAATCCCAATGCTCTGGGTCTGCAGGCCGTGAAACATGCAGCCCCTATTCGGAACGTTGCCGTGGCCGCTGGCCAAGTGACGAGAAACCACACACGTAGTGGGAGAAGCTGGTTGATGAAGTTGTGCGAATGAGACGCCTCCCTTTCTGGACGGCTTAGTTGACGGCGCGCCGCAGGTGCGACCCTCCCTGGGAAGAGGAATATCCGTATCCGTAGAGGCGGCCTGAATAAGAGAGGCTTTGCCGTGGCTGCTGGTGGTGGCGTGGCTATCGCCGTTGGCCCCTGCGCCAATTTCCGACCCTGGTCGTTGCTCATTTAACAGACAGTGTGATGGATGTAAATGTACATATATGAAGGAATTCTGGCGGCAGGCGGAGACGCCGCGTATTTGGCGTCGATGGCTTTTTGGTACGGATATCCGATCCGTAACCTACCTACATTATACAGGATCCATAGGTGCGAAGGTCCATTGCCCGTTGATACGGCTTCTCTGCCTCAGTGAGAGAGCACATAAACTACAAGTCGTCGTGCAAAGCTTGCGATGTTTGTGTACAAAACTAATTCAAAGCCCAGTTTTTGCACACGTTGTGGCTGTTTCTTTGATGATCCTTGTAGCCCTTGATATGGCGCCACGCGTGTTTGGGCGACAGAGGCCGGCCATGTTGGCTCGCCAGAATAGATAGGAATAGATAGATACCCTTGCAGCCTGAGGAGCTAATCATGCTTATTACCTAGTTTAGGTACTCCATCACGGTCCGTTTTGTGAATTCCAGAGGCGTGGGGGCGGCATGCATCAACTGGCAATGTACATTGGTCAACCAGACTGACTGCACTTGTCGTTCCTTGACCAGATGCCAGGGACGAGGCTTGCTGAGCGACCCTGTCGCTGTGAGTCTGCGGGGTACCTATCTTCTATCTGTATCTTCGTCTCTTCTTCCAGCGATCCCCTGACAAGTGACAATCGATCAAGAGCCGCTTTGGATACGT
This sequence comes from Colletotrichum zoysiae, assembly GCA_030867305.1. Taxonomy (NCBI): domain Eukaryota; kingdom Fungi; phylum Ascomycota; class Sordariomycetes; order Glomerellales; family Glomerellaceae; genus Colletotrichum; species Colletotrichum zoysiae. Next base: position 53,673 of record MU842996.1, on the reverse strand, counting down.
ACCTCACTCAGTAAGAGTACCTACCTACCTAGGTAGGTAGCCATTGATCATCGTCTCATGACGCGAAAAAGAGGAATACCTAGGGCACCGTCCACTGACATTCTCTTATCTTTTCCTCTTTTGATGGACAGCGTAGGTACCTAGTTTACCAAGCACAACGTGCTACATACCAGGCAGTCTCCGGTGCCAAACTGCGCTTGCCACGGAGGCTTCTCGAGGCAAGACGACGGTGTAAGGCGGCGAGCTGGCGAATTTGCGAAAACCACCTAGGCACCGTGATCTGTGACCATCTCTTGCAGATGCGGACAGGGAAGGGCTGCCCGGTGGAGATTGATTGGTGGGCATGACGAATTATCGACAGGCTACAGCGTGCAATGAGCGAATATTGTACAGACAGATGCAGATGCAAGGAAATGGTGGGTGACTTTGCTGCCATAGGTAAATTACCTAGGTAGGTAGGTAGGTAGCTTGTGACAAGCCTTGTGCGCATCCTGATAGGGTGCTAAGTACTCTCTCTCTCTCTCCCTCTACGCCGCGCCTTCCCCCCTTTCCGGGGCAGACGACAGGAGCAGCCCAAGGAATACCTACCTACCTACCTACCTACCTAGGTAGAGGCAGGACAGATAAGCCATTGGTCAGATCAGCCATAGAGGCAGGCAGACGAAACGAACATGTAATGCAACTCATTAGTATCCGTGTTGTGTGTGCCTCTGCTCTAGATTAATTGAGACTCGGACGTGCAACGGGTCACGTTGTTTGAGCGATGAGGTTCTTGGTGCTTGGGTGCGTCGTTTCAATTTTAGACCCGCTTAGCCACGGAGGCCCTGACCTGAACGCCTGTTTGATGGCGACGAGCGAGTAATGTGGGGGGGGGGGGGGGGAGAAAGAGAAAACAAAGAAAGACACGCCCGGCCCTCGGCGTGCGTACGTGCTGAAGTCAGCTTTTGCCAGAAGCAGGGCTTTGGTTGATTCCCTCGTCCTTGTCTCGCTTCTGAAGTCAAGTCGTTTCGTCTCGCTTTCTGGGTCGGCAATTAGTCGTGGTAACCAGGAGGTTGGGTGCAGGACATGACATCAACCGGGGATAAGGATTCCGATGCGTGCGACTGCTGTTGGCCATGGCGTCCATGTTGTGTCTGTGGTTTACCTAGCTGTCGGCCTGTCTATGCCCCTCTCTCTGTAGGTACCTACCTACCTACCTAGGTATCTGCGCCGTAGACGGCACGGCAAAGCGCCAACAGTCATGCATCTACTGCGGATGCTTCGAGCAGCCGTGACCAAGCCATGAAGGCGATGAATGCATCCGGACGCCGACTGCCAAACCAGTGGCAGTCACGTCAAATCTTTCTGGTCGGGTGGTGCGAGGTTGGATGAGCAGGGTGAGAAGAAACACTCCCTGCGTCAAGGCTGGGGGAAATGAAAGGTAGCGATGCATTACGGGTGCCGTCCCGTTTCTTTCGCCATGCTGGCAGAACATACGATGACCGAGATGCACATGACATGGGGAAGCCAAAGTAGGGCAAGGAACGCCTCCGTCACATGGGTGGGTGGTTGTGCGGTGCAGTGCGGTACTTCGTACAGTGCAGCACGAAGCAAGCAGTACACTAAATACCTACCTACCTAGATAATGAGAGACGACGCGGGCCGGACGGGGAAGGAAGGGCGGGTGAGGATTATTTTTGCTCTTTCCCTGCTTTGCGAGTTGAGTTGTACTACAATTATTGTATGTACATGTACGCTGTGCTGTGCTGTGTATTTGGGTCGAGGGCCAGTCAGTCCAGGCCAGCATGGTCTCAAGTCGGCCGTCCGATGTCTGTTTGCTTCACATGTACAGTGGTTTGTTTACTCGAAGCTGACACGGAACCCATGCATCGGTTCGGGCAGCAAGCCGAAGGCGCTGCATTCTGACGACTGAGAGATACCTACTTCGTACATGTGGTGATGAGGCCGCACGGAGAGGGGGAGGGGAGGAGGAGGGGGAGGAGCAGCAGCGCTGCGCTGCGGTTACAAGCAAGATTGATTGTAAACTAGCTCAGTACGCATACGTAGTAGATAGATAGATATACTTGCGTACGCACATGGGTTTCTGTCTGTATCTGCACCTACGACATCGTACCTAGTGTACACATTGCTACAGGTAGACAGGTAGGTACGATGTACCTAGGTAGATAGGTACACGTGTAAATGGCGCCACAGCACCTAGGAAGGTAGGTAATAAGTACTGTACCGGACCTACCTTCTAAGGTACTGCCTAGGTATCGTCCAATCCCTCTTTCTTTGGTTGGTGGGTCTTGCCCTTACACAAAGGACTGCAGTGGACTAGGGGGCTCTAACCGTGCGCGCGGTACGTCGCCGCTAGCAACAAGCAAGACCCAACGACTCTCAAAAACCGTGGCTGTCGCCGCCGCCGCCCCGCCTTCTCTCCCCCCTCGCCGTTGCCCTCCCCTCGCTGCACTTTTCCCTGGGCCACATACGGATACGTGCCGCCCGAGAGTGGCTGTTTGAGCCAACCACAACAGCGGGACTTGGGCATCCTGGGAAGCAAAACATTAAGCCTACGGGGGGTACGTATCCACCCGGTCGCCGGCCAAAGGATCTCACCATTGGTAGTCAGTTTTACTATGTACTTGCGCAGTCGGTCGGTCGGTGCCATGTGAGTACCTGCCCATAACGATGCACTAGGACGCATGCTGGTACCTTGCCAGGGGGACATTGGCGCATTGCAGCACCAAGGCGGCCACCACGCGCTCCTGCGACTGGCACTTCGCAGTACATAATGTACACTGGGTAGGTAGTAGTGTAGTTTACATGGATGGTAGTGTCCTGGGATGAACAGAGCATTGCCTTGGTGTGATTGCTGCTTTCGCTGTCTTCAGTGTCGTGTGCCTTATGTATGGTCCTTCCTGGTTTTGCTCAGACGGGACAAGAGGTTGTTGTCATGTCAGTCCTTGTATGTCGGGTCCATATCGCCTATATTATGCCGTGCTCTGTCATGCTCTTTTATGCTCTGCGCTGCTCTGCTCTGCTCTGCTGTGTGCCGGCTGATGCTATTGCTTCCGCCACCTTAAGATGGCCAACACGACGGTCCGTTCGTTGGTTGGACGATGGATGGTGAGTGATGACTGACATGGGCCGCCCGCAGCACTCTACCTACTCTAGGTAGTTAGTGTATCTCTCTACATACAAAGTATGGTACTATGACTAGGTAGGTACCTACCCAATTACAATGTAGGTATGTCGCGCTCCCCACTTGCCATTGACCAACCATACCATGTAACGCCCCCCTCTCCCCTGGCTTCCTCCAAGCCTCCAATGCCCTTCCCTGCTCGCCTTTGTTACTGTTTTTGCCCCCCTGCCCCTGGCATCCCCACCTAGGTAGGTACCGAGCAGAGGACGAGAAGCAGACGCGACTGAGCGAGGGAACAGGACAGACAAGTAAAGTAGGTAGGGGCTGTAGGTACGTTGTAAACTAGGTAGGTAGGTAGGTAGGTACACTCGCTATTTGTACCTACCTACCTAACTGCGTACGCTATGTGCACGTGTACGTGCTTCTTCCTTCCTGTACTAGTAAGGCTACCTACCTACCCAAGTATCCGTAGTTTACATCAAATGCAGTCTCACGGGCCACCAAAATTCACCTGGACTGCCCCATTTCCCGGTCCCGTTCCTTACTGCACATATCAAATCCATCTGTGTGTAGGTAGGTATACATCCTTGCCATTTTGCTCTGGCATGGCCCAGCCTGGCCTCTTGGTCGGTAGGCACCGTCCAGTCCATCCCATCCATCCATCCATCCATCCATCCATCCATCCCATTGCTTGCTTGCTTTTCTGTCTACTTTCGACTCACGCCCTCACACTTTCAACACTCGCTCTCCCCCTCCCACACACATACCCTCTCACTGTCTCTCTCTTTTCCTTTCTCACATCGCATCGCATCGCATCGCATTGCATCTTTGCTTTCTTTCTCTCCTTCCGCAATTCCGGTTCTGCCAGTTTCTTCCCCCCCCTTCGACGACCTTGACCTCGCCCGAGACGCCCCGCCCATTGGACGACGCACAACGCTGGATGGAATAGATACATACAAACGAGCGCTGTCCTTCCCCTCCAAATCTCAACCCTTTATCTCGCGCCTCGGCCTGTCTTATTCCCGTCCCGGTGTCGAAACGCATTCCAATCTCCCGCTCACACCCAATTCTTGTTTTAAGATCTCGGCATCTGTGGACTATGCCCGTTGGACGCTTGTGCCTGCCTCTGCGTCTCCGATTTTGACACTGAACTTTGATTCCGACTTCGTCTTTGTCACTGCCTCTACTAGTTGCGAAACACTGCTACCGTTGCTCCCGCCGCCGCCGCCGCCGCCGCTGCCATTGCTTCTTTATGGCGTCAAAACGTACGTTACACACATTATGCACCCTGAGCTCATCTTTTCTTCCGAGCGTCAGACCCAGATGCGGACTTGGACTTGGGCTGGTCCCTGGATCACACGGACCCTCCACGGCCCAGGTCGACATCTAGTGAAGCACCACGAGCCCCCTTCGACGCCGGGACCTGCGTCCGGAGCCTAGAGCCCTGGCACACAAATGCGCCGCTCTTGCCTAAACTGCCTACCTACCTACCCACCTTGCCGTCTCATTCTCTTGCAACAAGCCTCATTTTCCCATTCGTTACCCTCGTCACCCACTTAACATTGTCTGACTACACACATATCCATCTTGCTGCGAGTGTGTGTGAACGAAGCTGACCGAATGCCTTCACCACCAGTTACCTCAGCGAGCACCACCCGCTGCCCGCATCTGTAAACCGAGACGCGCGCAACACCGGCCATGGAGGCCACCGAACCGCGGTCCTCGCAAGACCGACCCGGCTTCAGCGTGCGCTCTCTCCAACGCGATCAGCCTCCGCGGAGCCCATTGAGCTCCAGAGGCTTTGTCATCCGCGGGTCGAGGCTCGGAGGTTCGCCAAAGTCGACGACTGGAGGGGCAAAGGAAGTACAGAGTCCAGCTGCTGGAGTGGGAGCAGGGTTCGGAGGGAAATGGACCACCAAGGCGCGCCTGCCGGCTTCTTCATCAAAGCCAATTGTTCCGGCGGCAGAGAGGATGTCGGGGGAGAGGAGTCAGACCCCTACGCGTCGTATGAGAGCAGCTAGCTCTGTCGATGACAAATTCGAGATCGCCCCAGACGGAAGTTCTGCTGGGCGTGACGGACGACAATTCACCGTTGCCAACGTGGGGAACAATGGCCGGATATACTTGAGGTGGGCTTCTTTTTTCCCTCCTTTGATCGCATGCGGCGACTGTTGGTTGGGTTCGACCCTGCCCGCGTGGGCAGGAATGAAGAGACCTAAATGCAATTTCACCTCTTCCGAAAGCGTACTGACAACAAACAGACCAACCATCCGCCCCGCCAACCAGAGATACCCTCAGCCCAGTTTTGTCTTCCCTATAACGCCACCAGGGACAGCGGGCCTCGATGCCTTGACCGAGAAGCAGGCGGACAACGGCGGAAGTGAACTTCATTTGAGCCAACTGGCCACCACGCCCCCATCTCCCGCAACCGCTGCCAGTCCTCCATCAGGGAGCAGCAGTCGCAACCTTTCCGGTCACGCGCCCAGGCCATCTCAACACCGACGTGCACAATCTGACTCGACAATTCATGATGGCGCAACTAACCGAGACTCCGAGGTCGAAGGCTTCAAGATCATCATTTCCAAGCCGGGCGATGAAAAGCGGGCAAAGACGACGGAAGACTTGGGCGCGCCTCAAATTCCCTTGTTAGACATTGAGATTCCCAATTGGAAATTGGGCAACCCGCGATTCACCGCTAGAGGCACTGCATTTTTCAGAGGCTCGAGCTACGCCCCAACAGAGGAGTTTCCGCGCTCAAGCAACGTTTCATTCCTGCACCCGTCCCAGGCAGGCGAGCCCACCCCCAAGTTCCCCGAGTCGACAGCTTCCAAGAAGCCCAGTCCCATCTTGGTTCCTCAAATACACCTGCCGTCCCTGGAACCCACGAGGTCCGCCGACCCTCTTAATCCACTTTCCATAACAACGTCCCGGCTGCCCGCCGCTCGCTCCACCTACATGTCGACCCATCTGGTCATTGAACCCGGCATGTTTGATGCTCTTACCTTCAAGCCGACATGCGACGATAGATCGATAGTACGGTACTCGCCGTCCACGGGCGCCGTGACGGCTGCAACGCCCCCCCGCCTTGTCGCCGAATTCACCTCGCCCAGCTTCCTCGACTACGAGCTCATTTCCGACTTTTTTCTCACCTATCGAACCTTCCTAGATGCAGGCGATCTCCTAAAACTGCTCATGGCGCGTCTACGGTGGGCGCTAGACCGAAACGATGAAATTGGCATGGTTGTGCGCGTACGAACATTTGTCGCCATGCGTCATTGGATTCTAAACTACTTCATGGACGACTTTGTGATCGAGTACTCCCTACGCGTGTCGTTTTGCGATATTCTTAATGACATGTACGGTGAGATGTCCTCCGACCCCCAAGGTCGAAAAGTCCAGTTGAAGATCCTTGCCGAGCTCAAGAAGTGTTGGCGGCGGGTCTGCGGTCAGTTTTGGGACGGCCCCGAGTTCGAGCCTTCTCTTGGGCCGCATGTGCCGATTGCACCAGGCGGCATCGCCGGCCACCGAAATGCCAACCTGAACCCGTCATTTTGGGAGAGGGAGCACGGCGCTCCGCAGCTTGACAGTCTCTTTGCGCCAATCATGGAGGACCAAGAACAGACAAGCTTCCGCGCCGAAGTGTCGCGCGCAGGCCACCTTGGGGATTCTCGGGTCTTGGATGAGAGACCCGGTACACCGGAGAACCACCATGTCCACGAAATTGACCGAAGAAATGCAGCCTCACCGACAAGCGTCGCCAGCATGGAAGTCATCTCCTGCTCTTTCCCCGGTAAGGCCTCGAAAGCGGCTCAGCACGGTAACAACCACGCACTTGGTGCTCACCCCGTGGCGCCCGCCAGCTCGACGTATGCTAACGCGGGACCGGTTGCCACGACACCAAGAGCCTTGGTCGGAAAGCGCGTGCGGGCGGGTCACGGACACAAGAAGAACGCAAGTTTGACGGACTCGCTCAGGGACAAGGAGCACGCCGCTGATAGGACGGGCTCTCAAGACCTGGAATTTTTCATGTCATCGCCATTCGCCGGCAGTCTCGTTCGGGGAAATTTGATGCCACCTGGCCAGCCCTACGTGGAGGTCATGCCTTCTGGCTTCGCAGGCGATATGCAACGGCATACAACCCTCTTTCAGGTGCCCGAGGAACAAAGAAACGCCTCGGCAATGTCTGGCCAAGGCATGAAGAAGTTGATTGGTAGTGTTCGACGAGCCCTTAGCACGAGAGGGCAGGGTGTCTCGCCCACGCAAGGAAACTTCATCAATATATCTCCCATCGGACCTCGCGGAGCAACGACAAATCGACTTCCCGGGACCGCAATTGTTCCTCAAGCCAGGTCACAGCGCGACGGAAACCCCCCTCCCGTGAGGATCGACCTTTTGGGTGCAGAAACTGTTGAGGATTTCAAGCAGGCTGTCCGAGAAGACACGGCCGCGGATGGTGCCGTCGACAACGGGCGGAGAGAGCACCTAGGGCCAGTAGCACAAGCCTTGCGCAACGCGATTTCGAGGGAAGTTCTCGACCACCCGGCAGCTCGTGCGGCGTCCTCTTTTGGAAGCATACCGGAAAATAATATCCTGAGGCCCGACAGTGACATGGCCATCACGACGGGCAGCAAGTCAATTGTCATCGTTGACGACACGATCCCATCCTCCCTCCCAACCATGCATGGGGCCCTACCGGCCAATGATTCTCTCGAGGCGTTTACTGATACCTTCCTGCCAACTGTTGCAGACCCGACGCCACCGAACACCCCTCCCGGCCACCCCCTGGGCACTCCTAGACGATCATCCTATCTCCTCAATCAGCATGTCATTAGGCCTTCCATTTCTGCGGATCCTTTGCCCCCGTTTGTACCCGACTTGGCAACTTTGGGCAACGGCTCAAGCAGACGTCCGTCCAGGGGCACTGATCACCACTTCCCCGACTTCGCTGAGAGAACTTCCAGCAGACACGGCCTGTTGAGATCGGCGAGGAAACACTCCCGACAGAAGTCGAGCAGAACGGTTCGGTCTTTCGATTCGAATCCAATTCGTCGACGCACTGCTTCATTCGGGAGCGCCTTCGACCCTCGTTCGACTCTCAAGAGCTTTGACGCGACTACGTACACGGAAGGCTCAGTTGCCGCCGGCGAACAGGTCAGCCCAGCGCCTCCACCTATGCGCTCGTTGAGACGGCGACCTGGTGGCGACCTGCGGGCAGTAAACAACGTTGGAGATCTGGATACCCTGCCACTACGTAGGTCGCGGTCTGAAGGCTCTCTCACGACTTACTCGGAGTCCCTGCGAAGCTCTTCCTTGGCAAGCCCCAATCAAGATACAAGCACTTTCGTAGATGTTGTTTCCAGCGAATTCTCGCACCGAAACGAAGCGGATCACTACTCTCTTGGTGCCATGGCGGAATCATCAACAAAACGACAAGTTTCATTCTTTAGCACGCACTCTTCCAAGCCTATCATGCGCCCCTCCTTCGAGGCAGAGGCACAGAAACTCGCGCAAATTCCTGACGACGAGGATGGCGGCGGTGTGGAATCAGCCTTGCTCAAGTTGGAAGGCAAATACGAGAAGAAGTCTTTCAAACTATCCATGGAACCCTCAAACGCCCCGCTCCAGGGTACAGATCCTCTCCTGGGAGCCAAAAAGGAGCCCGAAGTTGAAAAGCATGACAAGAGAGAGAATCGCCGGCTGCATGTCGTCGCCGGTGATGCAGTACAGGGGCACCAGGATGAGGAGCACGAGGGCCATTACAGCATATCCGGCATTGCCCAGAGGCCACGCACTGAGGCCAGCTTCTTATCCAACAACTCTGCAGGGTCGTACTGCTCCATCCCCATCCTGGAACGCGATTTGACAGATGATGGCCGGAGCAAAGTATCCGCCCGGGAACGGACCAGTATGTCCATCCAGGGACCAGAAGACATGTCACCGGCAGAAACTCCACGGCCCATGTACGGAGGTTCGCTTTACGATTCTTCCTTTGAGTTCATTCGAAAGACCGAGAGCATGGAAAGGATCGATTCGGGCGACCTTAAGGCCCCGTTTAGTGAGCCATTGTTCTTGAGGCGGGAGATCGACAATGACGACGATTTACATTCTGATCTTTCCTCCGAGCTCTCGGCAGAGGTGGTCGAACCGGAAGATTTCGCCATGAACCAGACACGGCCTTTGCCCGACCGCAATGCACGACGCAGCGACTCCATCCTAGAGTTCGATCCTCGTCCCCTACGGGAGTCTGGTATTGGCAGGTCAGACGGCCTTCCTTCGCCGCCGATGACGCTTGTTCAGGCGCTCCAAATGTCACCCGAAGCAGTCTGTGTTCCAGAGCTCCATGAAGACCAGGTGTACCAGGAAAAGCCTTTGCCGTGGGCCCCTGACGCGACTCAGGCGACCGGAGACCAAGCTAGGTCGTCTTCCGACCCCACTGGTACCTGGGAAGCACTGCGAGGTCAGCCCAAGTACCCGGAGGCGGAAAGTGAATCATCCTTGAGATTCTCCGTTCACCTGCCATTCATTCTCGCATTCGACTCCGAGATCCTAGCCCAGCAATTTACATTGATTGAGAAAGACGCGCTCAATGAGATCGACTGGAAGGAACTCATCGACATGGGCTGGAAGAACGCGACCACGAACGATTCGCGATCATGGGTGGACTTCCTGCGCAATACCGATGCTCACGGCGTTGAAGTCGTTATCGCCCGCTTCAATATTATGGTGAAATGGGCGTGCAGCGAGATTGTCCTCACTCAGAACATTGAGGAACGGGCCCGATGCGTCATCAAGTTTATCCACATTGCCAACCACTGCCGCCGCTACCGCAACTTTGCCACCATGAGCCAGATCACCATCGCCCTGACTTCCCAGGAGGTTTCTCGACTGGCCAACACGTGGGCCATGGTGCCGCCCCACGATCTGCAGACTCTGCGAGAGTTGGAAAATCTCATTGCGCCCACACGAAACTTCCACAACTTGCGTGCGGAGATGGAGGGTGGCTCCGACACGGGTTGCATTCCGTTCGTTGGCATCTACACACACGACCTGCTCTTCAATGCCCAGCGCCCTTCAGAGATCGCTAGCTCACCGACGACCGCCCCTCTTGTCAACTTTGAGCGATGCAGATACGCTGCCACTATTGTCAAGACATTGTTGAGGCTGCTTGAGGCTAGCACGCTGTATCAATTCCTGCCGGTGGAGGGCGTTACCGAGCGCTGCCTATGGATGAGTGCTCTGAGTGACGACGAAATACGCAAACACTCCCATCGCCTTGAGTAAGCCAGATCGGCTTCACTTCCGGTTAACATGGTCAGCGTACCCTGATCCAACGGCATACCTGTTGCGATAACGAGGACCTACAGATTACGGCCGTCACTTTGTAACTGTTGCCTATCAACCACGACTTTCGCTCACAATTCCTATATCCGCACCCCTCACAAACACATATTTCAGCACGTACGTCCATGCGAGGTCTCCCGGAGACCTTGGTTCACATTTTCCCTGCTTAGAAGTGGCATCTTCGAAGTAGCGGCCATATACCCCTGTATTGATAATACCAACATGATATCACATGAGCATTGAGGCTCAAGAATTGGAGGAGTGATGGGAGGGGGCTGACGGGGAGGAGAAAACCTGGCCGCGGCTGGCCATACATGCACATAGAAAGCGGTGGTCTATACCCCTCACTTAGCGTCATTTGAGCGAGCGAGCGACCACATCGGAAGCATGGGAGTTGAGAAGGACACAGGAGTTTATTATTGAGTTATGGTTTGCTTTTCTCTCTTCTTTTATCTTGTCCTTTACCCCCCCTTTTTTTTCTTTTGGAAGGGAGAGGGACATACATGTTGGTCTTCCTGGGCTTGAGGCTTCTCAAGTGACGTTCAATACCCCATTTGCATGTTCGAGTCCGTAGTTGACTATGGAAGGCGAGTGAAACAGACAAATACCATGAAATCTACCAACTTCCCTAGTCCGCATCCTTGACGTTCAACTCGGCGATGTGACGAGACAGAGTGAAACCTCGCTTCCCGTTGAAACAAGTGGCATTGAATAGGTGGACAAGAGCATATGAGAGAGACGGCTTGCATCTCGCTGAATCGAAGACGCAGTGCGTGGTGCCTACACAGCATTTACTAGGGAGGCAAGACAACGGTGCTGCGAGATCGGAGAGTCTAGGATAGAATGAGCTCCAGGTGGGGATTAGAATGGTGTTGTCCATTGTGGTCAAGGCGTCATAATAATGGGTGATGGCGGGCAGGCAGACAAGCAGACAGGCGCCTCGATCAACTCTTGAAGCTCTGTGCGAGTGATTCGTGCTTGTGGCTGGGCATATCGCGCTGTGAGTGATGTATTCAGACTATGGCATGACCGGCAGACGGACTGTCAAAGAGGAACTTGCGAAATGGATAGGATGTGGACGCCCCACGGCTGGCTTCTGGCAAATGGTTTGCGTCAACGGCATCCCAAAGGAATATTTCACATCAAACATGGGAGAGAGACGACCAGGCCGAATCACTGTATCCAAGCCAAGGGGGAGAGAAGATGATGAGAGACCATCGATGGGGGGGTTTTTTGGTATTGCGATGCCGAGTACTGAAAACCATGCCAGCCAGAGTCCCCAAACATTTGATGATTTCATTTTCCCCTTCTCGACCAGGAAGCCTTCGTCAACGGGGCAAGAACCGGGCGGGATAACGATCAAGTCCACCCCTCTTGGCCACACAGGGCTTTCCCTCTCCCCAAAAGGCATGCACGAAAATCCGCGAAAATGCGGTTGTTCTCCCGGCTATTTCACACATTTTCTTTTGGTTCGAGTATCTTTCCCTCATTAGTGCAAGCCAAGTTGAACCCCGCTTTGCCCGAAGATTTTTGCTACCAGCGACGATCAAAATCTACCATTCCATAACCTTTTCTTCTTTTTGATGCTGTTCCGCCGATGTTGTGGAACAAGGCTCACCGTGTTTCGATGACCGATGACCTTCTGTTTAGCGCTCGTATGGGGGATATCCTTCGTTCATGCCGACACCTGCTGAACCGTGGGAAATCTACCACTGGGACTCCTTAGGGGCAGCGGCAGCGGCATCGCCGGCAGCGGCCCAGTCACCGGTGGGAGCAGCGCCAGCGGCGGCCCACTCGTCACCAGCACCGTCCCAGTTGGTGCCGGTCTGGGCACCAGTGAAGCCAGGAGCCTGGGCGTCCCAGTCACCAGTGGCGGGGAAGCCGGACTCGATGGCGGCAACACCCTCCTCCTCGACACCGGGGAGCTTCTCCTCCTCGACCTTCTCCTCGGCCTCAGCCTCAGGGTCGCGGTCTGTTGGCGCAAGCGCGGTTAGTCTCGTGCCTCTCTTGATACATCTTTCTACATTATCCTACGCCTCGGGGAGTGGGGAGAAACATACAGAAGTACAGATCGACCATGGTGTCCCAGGGGGTCTCGCGGTTGTAGATGGTACCACGGAGGCGGAGGACCTCACGGGCGAGCATCCACCAGACGAGACCGATGGAGTGACGACCCTTGTTGTTGGTGGGGATGGCAACGTCGACGTACTCAGTGGGAGAGTCGGTATCGCAGAGGGCGATGACGGGGATGTTGACGTAGGAAGCCTCCTTGATGGCCTGGGCATCGGTACGGGGGTCGGTGACGATAATCAGGCGGGGCTCCTTGAAAGAGCGGGTGATGTAGTTGGTGAAGGAACCGGGGGTGAAGCGACCGGCAATGGCGACGGCGCCGGTGTGGGCGGCGAACTTGAGGACGGCGCGCTGGCCGTAGGGACGGGCAGAGATGACGCAAATGTCAGCTGGGTTGTCGACGGCGGCGATGATACGGGCGGCCAGGACAATCTTCTCCCTGGAGAGTGCGCAAGTCAGTAACCGCTCGCCCAAATTTTCCCCTCTCGCTCCGTCCGGCTCCCAAAGCAGCTCAACCGAGCGCAAGCGAACGCGCGCAGAGTATCTTACCAAGTCTTGCCAACGTTGATCACGTTGACACCGTCGGCACGGGTCTTCCAGAGGTAGGGCTCCATGTGAACCTGGAGGTTCTTGCTTCCCAGGTGGGCTTGAGCCGCAAGCAGCATCTCAACGTCCTGGGAAGTGGCATTGAAGATCGAGGGCAGGTTAGCGGGAGCCATCTTGGGCGATTTCGGTCTTTCTTCCACGGGGAGACGGTGTCGGACGGTGGTGGTGCGGGGGGGGGAAGAAAGAGAAGACTGCGAATCCGTGATCGCGACAAAAAAGTTATTTCACAAATTCGGTGCGGCAGGTGCGACTGTGCGACAGCTTGCCCTCATCGCGCTAAGGCCTTTAGCGGGTCTTGATTCAGGTACGTATTTTTTGATAGCTTCTCTGCTCCACGTGACTTTGAGACTAGTCTACATCAGGACCCAGTCGACGGCTTGCTGAGGTAAGTCCAAAAGACTGCTTCGACTTACCTAAGCTACCTACCTACGCAGAAGACTGGGCCCATTGCTTCGGGGACTCTGGAGAAAAAAATAGGGCGTCTCTTTACGCCGAGATCGTGTTGAACGAGACCTGTCGCCGCCATGCCTCCCAGATTACAAAGCCTGCAACGGCTAGGCACCGCCAGCTGTGAGTTCCAGCGTTGCCTTGACATACACACGAACCAATTGAATGGCTAATCGATTGTCATAGTGTGCCTACGCCCGGCTGTGAGGCCATCAACCCCAAGCTTCCTCCCCGTTATCCAAACTGCCAACATTTCCCAGCGCGAGAAGAAACGCAAGGCGAAGCAGGACCCGTACCGACACCAGCAGGCGCTGCAGAGAAAGGCCGCGAACGTGAAGAGGCAGAACGAGATCCAGGCGGAAAGGGACGCGAAATGGGGCGACCCGGTCCACGGCATCCCAACTCCCTTTGTCGAATCGTTCGACTCGGCTGGCCAGGCGCCGACGACGAAGCTCGTCAAGGACGATAAGGGGAACGTGATTTCCGAACCCCGCCCGCTTCCTACATCTCCAAACCATCTCAACCATCTTGTTACCAAGGAAGAGCTTGAGCGCGTGATACAGAAGGCCTACATCCTGACTAAACCCGTCAAGAGCGATAATCGGGACTACGTAGACCCTGAGGCGGAGGAACTGGACGACAAGAAGCATCAAGAGAACCATGAAAAGGCGGTCGAGGCCCTGAACCGCATCCTATCCATGGACAATGCCAATTCCAAGATCCTCCTGCACACCAACATCAAGAGATGCATCGACGAGTTTGGCCGGCACAAGACCGACAAGGTCCTCCGGCAGAAGCCCAAGTCCGCGCTGGTGGACCCCAAAGCCCCGCCGCCGCCCCCGAGAGCTGGCCCAGACACTGGTAGCTCCGAGGTGCAGATTGCCATTCTGACCGCCAAGATCAGGAAGCTGGCGCAGGAGCTCTCGCAGAACCGTGGCTACAAGGACAAGCACAACAAGAGGAACCTCAGAGTGCTCTGCCACAGGAGGCAGAAGCTGCTCAAGTACATGGAGAAGAAGGAGAGGGGAAGCGAGCGGTGGACGCACTTGCTGGAGAAGCTGGGTCTGTCTCCAGCGACATACCAGGAGCAGATCAGCTTCTAGGTGGGCAGGAAAAGAGGCCAAGGGCGGAGGTGAAGACATGTGTAAAATTCAGACTTGTAATTGTCCTCTATGTACACTAGGTATGGCGATCGGTAGTAAAGATACTGATCTCCACGTCATGAACCTGAGCAACCTCCTTGCGCCGTTGTGACCTGCCATTAAACGATGAAACTGGTATTCTACAAAAGTACGAGAACAGGAATGCCAAAGCATTATTAAAATCAGAACACACTGATGTAGTTGCCAATCCGGTCCTTCTGGTTTTGAGCTATGCATTCAGCGATCCAGGTGATGTTGCGGATTTCCTGATATATAGTTAGCTTTGGTGTCACATCGACGTCCCATGATCGCTTACCTGCTCACGGAGCCTCACCCAAGCGTACACAATGGCGAAGGTGAACTGTTGAGTGAAAGCGCTCTTGGAAATCTCCATCTCCTTTTGGTAAAACATGTCCTCCAGGCTTTTGCCGTCGGAGCTCGAGCCACCGCCCAGGTTGCCAGGTCCGGAAGGACCGCCACCAAGGCCAGCAGCCTCAAAGAAGGCCTTATAGTCTGCCACACCGTCAACCGCGAGACGGACGCCCTCAAAATCATCCGCCCTAGAGAGCATAAGGGTTCCCTCGGGGTACAGTTTGCCGAAGCTTGGGTAGAGCTTCTTCCGATCGTTCTTGTTGAGCTCGGTGCCGAACGAGTTGAGCGTAATGTTGATCGCACGGCGGTCAGCCTCGAACTCAAGGATTTGTGACATGATGTCGGCCGTCGGCGAGCCAGCCATATCGGGGTGGGTGTTGACAAAGTTGTGGAAGTCCTCCAGGTAGTTCTTGTACAACGTGTTTCGAACGATTTCAATGTTCAGCTCGTCGAGGTCCTGGTGGCTCAGACTCCCCTTGAAGTAGGCAGCAAGAGGCGTCTCGATGAGAACACTGTTGTAGAGCTCCTCAATGTTGGTTGCGACACAGAGGACAGGCATGGTCTCGAACCAGCCGAGGGGGTGGCATCTCTCGAGAAGCTCGCGGGTGTCTCGTTCATGAAGGGTGCCAGTAATCAGCAAAGCGACGTTGTCGATCATGTAACCATATGTCAGGTAGTCCATGAACTGGGCAAGGGCACCGACAGCGTTGGCCCGAACATATCGAAACTCGGAGACGAGCTTGTCGGTCGTCTTGGCTGCGAGAGCCGACGTCGAAGGGTTGGGAGGGAGGTTACCAAGGAAGTCGCCGTACGCAGGACCGAGTTGCAGCTTGAGGTCTGGCGCCAAGTCAGATAGGCGTCGCGATGCATAGAGAGATAGGAGGGGTAGACTAACCATCAATAGTCTCGCACTGCGTCAGGTTGCTGTAGTTTGAGCTCGTGAGAAGGCCATTCCTGTAGCCGCGGACAATGCCCTCGATGTAGCTACAATACGTTAGCCACCAGCCGCGCGCACCTTCCGCATCACGAAGACAAAACCCACCCGCTGTTAACGTTGAAGAAAAGGCCCTCCATCTTGACAGAATTGTGGGTTCTCGATTCGACAGAGCTGGAGATGGTGACACTGGTCGTGTGGAGGCGCAGACGGAGATAGCTATTGTCGTTGACTTAAAGACTCAAATCAAATGGCTACGCCAGCTGCCAGGCCCCAGCAAGTCTCAGCCAGCCGACCAGTGCACATCCGTCCCCGAGCATTACGCAGTGCAGCCACGTACTACGTGCGCACAGACCCATAGTGGCGGTGCATTTGCTCACCCAGCCTTTTATTCTTTTTTTTTTGGCTTCTCCTATCGGTCAAACTGATTTTACGCGCTCCGAGCCATCCCACTTGCCAATTGGGTGTGGGGGCCCGCCCAAAGGTCTGCAGCATCGGAAAAAAAATTGGCGGAGCTTTGATTGAGGAAAAAAAAATTATTTCTAAACCATCAATCCGCTCTGGAAACCTGCCTCCGCCGACAACAACTTACACACCCACGAGCGGAGGAATTCACCTGAGGGAACCGACAGGCTAGATTAGAAGAGTTTCGACGGTATTCAACATGTCTCTCTTCGTTCTCGCCGAAACGCCGGCAGGGTACGTTTTGACTTGGAAAAGAGAGAGAAAAAAAAGCCCATGGTGGTGGGAACTTGATTGAAGCTAACGAAAAATCGTAGCTACGGTCTGTTCAAGGCTGCCGATAAGAAGCTCCTGAAGCGTGATGAGCTCTCTTCAGGCCCTACCTCTTCGGAGAAGATCAACGAGATGTAAGTTGCGCACCCAGGAAAGTCAATGGCAGTCGATTTCCACGAAACGCACGAGACAGCGCACACGCGTTCGAACTCGGCGGAATCGCAGGAAATACTGCGTGTTAGTAAAATAATTCTGACCATCGCCAAGGCTCAAGTTGAAGTCCTTCGTCAAGTTCGATAGCTCCGCCGTCGCCGTCGAGGAAGCCGCTGGCCTGAAGGAGGGTCGCGTCCCGCCGTTGCTCGCCAACCTGCTCAGGGAACTCAAGGACGAGAAGAAGGCTTCCATTGCCGTTGCCGACCTGAAGCTCGGTACTGCCATTGGCAAGCTTCCCGACTTGAACATCCAGGCTGTCTCCGAGGCCGCCTCCCAGGACCTGTTCCGTGCTGTTCGCGAGAACCTCTCGTCCCTGATTCCCGGCCTCACCACTGAGACCATGGACCGCATGGCCCTTGGTCTGTCGCACTCCATCTCGCGACACAAGCTCAAGTTCTCTGCCGACAAGGTCGACGCCATGGTGGTCCAGGCGATTAAGCTGATAGACGACCTCGACAAGGAGCTCAACGTCTACGCTATGCGCACCAAGGAATGGTACGGCTGGCACTTCCCCGAGCTTGCCAAGATCCTCAACGACAACCTGGTCTACGCCCGCCTTGTCGTTGCCGTTGGCATGCGCCAGGACTTCAACGACGCCGACCTCTCCGACATCCTCCCCGAGGAGCTTGAGACCCCCGTCAAGACCGCTGCAGAGATTTCCATGGGAACTGAGATCACCCCTGAAGATTTGGAGAACATTCAGTTGTTGGCCCAGCAGGTCATTACCTACTCTGAGTACCGCGCTTCGCTTTCCAACTACTTGGAGAGTCGTATGCGCGCTCTTGCTCCCAACTTGACCGCCCTCGTGGGCTACCTCGTGGGTGCTCGCCTCATCGCCCATGCCGGTTCTCTGATCAGCTTGGCCAAGGCTCCCTCGTCTACCATCCAGATCTTCGGCGCCGAGAAGGCCCTCTTCCGTGCTCTCAAGACCAAGCATGACACACCCAAGTACGGTATCATCTACCACTCTTCCCTCGTCGGCCAGGCTACTGGCAAGAACAAGGGAAAGATTGCCCGTTCCCTCGCCGCCAAGACCGCTCTTGGCCTGCGCGTCGACGCTCTTGGCGATATGGAGAACCAGGACGATGAGGAGGAGCGCAGCATGCTTGGCTTGACCAGCCGCATCAAGCTCGAGAATCTGCTCCGCAAGCTGGAAGGCAAGCCTCTTCTGCCCAAGGGCGTGGGTGTGGGCCCCGACGGCCAGCTCACCACCCCCGGTGGCTTCAACCTGAAGGAGTCCCGCAAGTACAACGCCGACGCCGACGGTATCGAAGACGCCGAGACCAACGGCAAGCCTGAGAAGAAGTCCAAAAAGCTCATCCAGGTCGTCGATGAGGAGATGAAGGATGCCGACAGCGATAAGGAGGATGAGGACGAGGAGATGAACGACGCCAGCGAAGAGGAGAAGAAGAGCAAAAAGGACAAGAAGAAGGAAAAGAAGGACAAGAAGCGTGTCTCCATTGCAGCGGCTGAGACTCCTGTCAAGGAGAGCAAGAGCGTCAAGGGCACACCCGCGAAGCTGAGCGAAAAGGAGTACGAGCGTCTTGCCGAGGCCGCTGGCGTCAGCGTGTCCAAGTTCAAGCGCAAGTTCGAGCGCGGCGACGTCCAGCTCGGCGAGGACGGCACGCCCGTCGTGTTTAGCAAGAAGGAGCTGAAGAAGCTTAAGAAGGGCGAGGACGAGGCTGACGACACGCCTGTCAAGGCTACCGACAGCGGCAAGAAGAAGCGCAAGCACGAGGACGACGAGACGCCCAAGAAGGAGAAGAAGCTGAAGAAGAAGCGCAGCTCCCTCGGTGCCTAGGAAGCTAAACGGCGTCGCGTTTCTTACTCATAGACGGCACTTGGGCCTCATGTGCATCAACATATTGTTCAATGCGCTGTATGATACCTTGATCTCTCTGGCCGGCGTTTTGGGATGGACCTTGGGGGGCTTATATGGTCTGATCATTGGATGGGCATAGTTTTTTCTTTCTTTTTAACTGGCAGGAAAAGTGCAATGTAATTGCTTGTTTAACTTTGCTGTTGATCTATCTCATCAGCCATGTCCATGTCCTCTCGTGAATGATGAATTGATGTCTTGTCTCATTCAACGCGTACTTCGCAACCTCGGACGCTTCATATATGCATGGCCGGTAAGTGACAAAGTGTTGCAGGCCCATGTCTTTTAACCCTTTTATCCCGCCTGCAAATCAATCATCCAGCGGCTATGTGCAACGTCCACATGCGACGATCCCGCCTCTTAACTCGATCATGTGCAGTGAGGCCATCACTTTCAGGCTCAAACGTGTTCGTTTCGTTACTACGCTGAACTACCTATGTTTATTCGACCAAGCCGCCCGATGTCTCCTTTACCAGGGCTCAGAGGGGAATGCAGCGACGGACCTTCCCATCCCGACTGCAGATGGGCGGCTTACCGGTCCTCAGATTACAGCACTGGCCCAAGTCAGCATCGAGAAGCCATGCATAGCAGAGCGTGTACTTACGCGGTAACCAGCAGGTCCGGGGCAGTCACCACTATGAGAACAGAGATACTGTGTCAGAAGTTGTCCCTTTTGGTATTACATCAGAGCCAGAGGGAACTCACGTGGAGTAAGTACCGCTGCAGGAGAGAGAGTCTCTCTGGCAGAAGCCATTGCTGTTGCAATCCGGGTAGAAGCAGCACTTCACGTCATCTGGATCGTTGGGACAGAGATTGGTCTTGGTGTAGCCATTGAGAGAGTTACATTTGTTGACCTTCTGGCAAGTGCCATAGTTCCCCTGCAGAACCAAACCTGTTAGTACCAGGTAACATTAGCAAATAGATGTAGGCATGTCGAACCTTGCTGTCCTTGCAGTAGCTACCAATGGCTGCAAGGGCACTCGGGAGAAAAAGGGCCGACACGAGAGCTGAAGACCTCATATTTTACGTTAGAGTGGTGTGCTTACGAAGTGAGTGTCAAGATTCGTTGTATGTTAACTTGGACAAAAAGCTTCAATTCTCTTGACAGAAGGAAACGTCTTTTATATTTGAAAAATCATCGTGTGGACTATGCTACTACGCTCTGTTCAGCTTCCATTCTGATATCCAATATGCATTCCTGGCTTTCGTTGCAAGCCACGCGGACCACAGCGACCCTGGATTACGAGCAACAGAGCGAAGAGTGATTGCAGTGTTTGTCGTTTGATGCCTAGACTATGTACCATGCCACTGCAGATGCAAGGATCTGACTGCAAAACAACGGTGTCTAGGCCGATATAGAATTCCAATTACATTGATGAAATAAATCGCCAATGCTGCCATTGGCTACCCATGCGAGTCTGCGTTGATTCAAGAAAAACCTCCGGTCTTTATAAAGGAACTGAACAGGCTAGTTTGACGGGCGCTTGCATGATGCAGGTAAAGATGTACTGGGTCGTTGGATGCATTAGCTTCCCCAATATATTGGTGCCAATAGGGAAGGAGACTCGCTGTTGGACAAGGCTGTCAAGCAAGCTGCTTACACGGAGTCGGGGTAACGGAGAGTCTGAACCTTACAAAACGTAAACGAGGTTTTCAGCTGAAATGCAAGCTGAAGCTCCTTCAAAAAACCACCGCCAATCGCTTGCAACCACGCTATTATCAGGGAGATGTTGTGTCTGCGTGACCCCTCCACGAACTCTGCCAGATGCATCTTGAACCTCTGCAGGTTGCAGTTGCAATCCAGCACATGGATGCAGGGGACTGCGGCTAGCGTTTGGTGTGTTGTGCAAGCAATAAAGACGCAGTCAAACCGCAGCCTATGTCTCGAGAGGGTTATCTTTCCAAGCATTGAGCGTATACCTACCTAGTCTAGCAACCCTACCTAACTACCTAGTGTTGGTGTCTCTTGATGATGGTGCATCGGCAAGCTGTCTCACACCGACAAGCGAGGCACGTGACACACCAGTGGACCCACGTGATTTGACGTGAACGCTGCAAGAGCATCAACACGTCCCCTGCCTCACGAGCGCGCGCACGT
This sequence comes from Colletotrichum zoysiae, assembly GCA_030867305.1. Taxonomy (NCBI): domain Eukaryota; kingdom Fungi; phylum Ascomycota; class Sordariomycetes; order Glomerellales; family Glomerellaceae; genus Colletotrichum; species Colletotrichum zoysiae. The sequence goes on along the minus strand of MU842996.1, from coordinate 32,712 downwards.
CGACCAACCCGCGAGATTTGGATCGTGCATATCAATCTTGAATCCGGCGATGGAAGACCAACGGCTGGGGAATCTCCATGGTAACCGCCCGCAACCTGACCTGCAGAGCCCGGGGCAGCTTAGCAACAGACGTAACGGGCTCGACGTACAGGCCGATCATTCAGAGCAGTGGATGAACGATTACTATGACCGTCGAGCCACCAGAACTCATGGTCCGAACGGTGGGTTACGTCTTTTATTCCCTCGGAAAGTCAGTTTTACCATTGCGTTGAAGCCTTCTGCACAGCTTCCCTGCTGCCTGCCTATCACCATTTTGCATAGCAGCTGTCATTACACTCACCGACCGTAGCTGCTAGCCTCTCATCTAATCCACTCCTTTTGCACTCTGTTTAAACAAACCAGAGAGCGCTCAGGTGTGTCGTTTGTCGTCGAATGAAGCAGACAAGGGTTGTTGCTCCTTGGCAGGGGTCTCATTTCGGTCGCGATTTGACGAGGAGTCGTCCTGGCACCTTCGCTGCAACCTAAAAGACAAGGGCTTCATTTGATTCCATTCTGTCACGAAATTGCACATCCAGACATTCGATAAGCAGACCGCCGGTGGCGCTTGAATGGTTTGGAGAGCCCATACACGAATGAGATTTTGATTGACCCGCCCTGGTTCATGCGGCCCCGGCCGTACTGCTAGACTTCGGACGAATGCCCAGGCGGGAGGCGTGGCATGGGAGTCTTTGATTGTTTCATTACATGGCTAACACAACTGCTGACTCGTTTAACCTGTCAGGTAGCTCACATCCAGACGACCACATTTCCAGCGACGGCGAGGCATTTCCCCCACAGCGCGTTGATTGGGAGGCAATGAGGGCCGGCGCCGACATGGAGGAATATCTACGCAACGCGCCCATCCCGGAGTACTCTGACGAAGAAGGCATCAGCATGCCCCTCGATGACCTCGGCGAGATATCTGGCACCGACACCAGCGTCGAGGACGGGGAGAACGGGGACCATGTCGGAGATCATCACGAAGAGCCCGAGTTCGATCCCCTTGCTGCCGGGCTCAAGGAGATATCCAATCTGGGAAAGTTCACCGTCAGCAGCCACAAGCAGGGCAACGGTGTTGAGCAGCTGCGCAATGACAGTTTGAAGACCTATTGGCAGTATGTTGTTCTATAGCCTTGGTTACCAGCACCGGCAGTCGGGCTTACTGACCGGCGACAGATCCGATGGACCTCAACCTCATAAGCTCACGGTATACTTCATCAAGCGGGTCGGCATCAGAGACATTCGCTTCTTCGTGGACTACAATGAGGACGAGTCCTACACGCCTACCAAAATCATCTTCAAGTCCGGCACCAGTGAAAACAACCTTATACAGTTCGCCACAATGGAAATGTCACAGCCTTCTGGCTGGCAGCAGGTTCCTGTTGTTGGTGCCGGTGGCGGCCCGGACGGCAATACGCTGGTCTCCTACGTGTTCCAGATGCAGATACTGGAGAACCACCAGAACGGAAAGGATACCCACCTGCGGTCCATCAAGATCTATGCGGCCGACACTGACGCCCCCAACGTCGACCTGGACAGTACGCACCATGTAGGTATGGTCTTCATTTATTCATAGTTGTACCACTGACAAGATTTCGTAGAATGTTGCGAATGAGGGGGCGGATGAGGAACCTGCTGACCCCTGGGATCTTTCCGTGCTCGAAGCCGGTCTTACCATTCCGGATTTCATGAAGGAACCTGAAATCCGATGAAGAAGGACGGATCACCGATACCGTCTGCTGGTCTTGAGAGCCCTACCTCTTAAAGCTCTCACAATAGTCAAGAAGCTTGGACTCACGACCTCGGTGAGAAGGAATCGGGGTGGATGGGCAGCGAACGTTACTGCAGCTTATTTTTACTGTAATGATACCCCAGAACCGGATGTGGAAGAACCACAATGCTTATACCAGGGCCAAAAACTTGTCGGTATGCTTACAGCTCACTGCTGAACATTTCAGGAGAGCCGTTCAGCATCCGTATGGCTCACAGGCTGGCTCTTTGTAATGACACACTTATTTCCGCATTCCGCATGGCTATGAATTTCTTGCACGCCAGTTTGTGTCACTACGGTTTGTTGAGTACCTCGCCAAACACTGCTCAAGGCACCATGCGCCTACTATTTAGCGCCAGCGGCTGAGGCCTGGCGTCCAGTCGAACGGCACCATGCACCGTACCCCCTGCAGCGCCGGACGAACCATGTCCGATTCTGACAATGGAAACTGCACCGAGGAGTTACACGTGATAGCATCAGGAGGACTCGAGGCATTCAGCCGTGTTCGACAAGGTTGAAATCTGCTCCTGGAGCCAGTCAACCAACCTGGACTTACAAAGAGGTTCGCGGCACCAAATGAACGCATGGGCATGATGGAGCAAGATCGCTCGTACCGGTATCAACCACTACCGCCAATCGCAGAACAGGGTCGAACACCGCCGTTTACGCGTCTGCTCCTACACCCGGGCTCGGGAGAAGAACCCTTCGAAGCGCAGCTGCAAATCATCAGCGTCGAAGATGCGCCCCTCTATGAAGCGTTATCCTATACCTGGGGAAATCCCACTGACGAGCCAAGGGATTACATCTGGCTACAGGGCTACCCTTTGCCTGTCAAACCGAATCTAGAGGACGCCTTGCGATCTCTGCGCCTGCCGACACAGGTGCGTCGACTGTGGATCGACGCCCTCTGCATCGACCAGTCGAACTTGGACGAACGTTCTCGCCAGGTTCAGTACATGAGGCTAGTTTATAAACATGCTGCCCACGTGATTGTATGGCTGGGCCTCAAGACTGCGGGGACTCAAGAGGCATTCCTAGCCGCGGAGAGGCTTGCGAGGATCAGAGAATACACTCACCCCGGTGCGAACGCCGCGCAACTTGATACATATGCCGTGAAGCAGCTGATGAGCAGCATGGTTGATGACCTGCCCGAGACCTGCATGGCTCATCTGGACGAAGTCTTTGAACGGCAGTACTTCAAGCGATGTTGGTGTGTACAAGAAGTCGTGGCATCGACATGGGCAATTGCCAAGATTGAGGACCTGGAGATGTCCTTCTTCGACCTGATCGCATCGCTAGTAATCCTCGCCCGCTGGAAAGGGGAAATGTCAATCCACCGACCTTACGAGCTGTGGAATCTGATCCTCATGCGCCGCCAGCCGACCATGACCCAGAGCCGGCCCAGGGTCGAGGGTTCAATCGGCTCGTTCCTCGGCTTGCTCGAACTGACCAGGACGCTGCAGGCGACCGACGACCGCGACAAGGTGTTTTCTCTAATGGGAATCTGCGATGAGGGGTTGAACCCCGTGCTGGCGCTGACGCAGGTCTTTGACAACAATGACAGCTGGCGCATCCGACTAATCCGCCGGGGCTTCACGCGTATCAACAATTTCGTTAACGGGCTCGCGCCTGATCTCAACTTTGGGCGCCCGAGGGCACTGCGGCCGGACTACAAAAGGGAGACGGTGCTGGTGTACTGCGACCTGACGCGGTTCCTCATGCGGAAGCAGCCGAGGATTTTGGACGTCCTTGATCATGTACAGCATAATGAAGACCCGGATCTTGGGGAGTATCCGTCGTGGGTACCGAAATGGTTCAACCAGAGGACTTGCTTCGTGTTCAAGGGGGCATATCTCGCCGGTTTCTGTGACGGCCACTTCCGGTACTTTGCTGAGCTTCACGACATCCCCATCCGAGATGACCCGGTGCGGCCAAAGGTTTTGTCGTTGGATGGGTATCATGTAGACATGGTGCACATGACAAGTGAGACTTTCAACTTTGGGTGGGGATCGCGAGCAACAGCATCAGCTATCGTGGACGCTTGGCAGCAGCTCTTCGGCGTGTCCATTGCGCCCAGGTGCAGAAGGAAGTATCGTGACGGCAGTCTGCTCGATGTAGCATTCTGCAAGGCCGTGCTGGCCGGTGTCCTGGGATCGATTATCGGACACAGTTATCTCCTCACCCAGAAGCATGGGGGCCTCAACCCACTCTTCGACGACCGTATGCAGAAGCCACGTGAAGAGCTTGACGAGGAGGTTCAAGACCTTGCGGAAACGTTTCTTGCACAGATGGCCGAATTCGGCCTTCCGCCGACGGCGGATGAGTTTGGACATCCGGGACGGAAGGAGAAGTTGCAGACTTTTGGGGCCGGGGCGCGGACGTATTCGAACAGCCGCCGGGCGTTCGTGACTCGTGATGGACGTGTAGGCATCGGACCCATGATGATGCAGCCGGGCGATGAGGTTGTCGTTCTCTTCGGGGGTCGCATGCCGTTCATTGCGCGGTCCAGAGGGGACCATCGGCTCCTGGTTGGAAGCTGTTATCTGGTTGACGATGAGTTGATGTGGGGGAAGGTCACCGAGAAGGTGAGATTCAACCGTGGCGGTCCTCCGCGAGTGTCGTTTGAGTTCCACTGAACTGCGGTCGCGAAGAAACTTTAACCACCTCTACGGCCACAGGGGAGGCGCTTTCCTTCATCTGACCCTTTTACTACCATCACTACTTATGTTTTGTGTCTATCATACGCCATCAACGTCAGCCATGGCTGCCAAAGATCGCATGCTGAGGATCCTTCTGGTCGGCAAGGGAGGCCGTGAGCACGCTCTTGCCTGGAAACTTACGCGCTCACAGCTCGTCGAGCATGTCTGGATCGCGCCTGGGAACGCTGGCACGGAGGTGCTTCCGAAAGTGACCAACTGCCAGGAGCTAGCAGACAGCGATTACCCCGGGCTTTTGCAGCTGGCGCAGAAGCTATGCATTAATCTCGTTGTCGTCGGGCCCGATGATCATGTTGTCGGAGGTTTGGGTGATCACTTTCGTAATAGTAAGTCATGCCAGAATTCTTTTGTCGAGTGGTTCTTCGGTCTGACTTGGGCACAGACGGAATCCCTTGCTTTGCACCGAGCAAGCGGGCGGCTATCATCGAAGGCTCCAAGGACTGGGCAAAAGATTTCATGTGCAGGTGGAAGATCCCAACCGCTGCCTATGAGACTTTCGCCAAAATGGACTATGAGAAGGCCAAGGCATTTCTGAGAAGGTCGGACCGCAGAGTTGTCATCAAGGCGGATGGCCTCGCCGCGGGGAAGGGTGTTTTTGTTCCCGACACGCCCGAAGAGGCGGAGAAAGCTCTCGAAGAAATAATGCTCAGCAGCAAGTTCGGGAAAGCCGGTGAAAGGGTAATCGTTGAGGAGTACTTGGAAGGCTATGAGATCAGTGTTCTCACCTTCACCGACGGAAGTTCGATCCTGACATTGCCCCCTGGTCAAGACCACAAGCGGGCTCGCGATGGTGACAAGGGATTGAACACAGGCGGCATGGGCGTGTACACACCGGTTCCGTCCGTTTCCGCTGCAGAAATGACCGAAATCGAAGAAACCATTGTTCGACCAACGCTTCGTGGTCTTGAGCTGGATGGTGAGTTCGTCCGGTTCTCTTATTGGAGCATACCACTCACCCTGGGTTGCAGGCAGGTCATTCAACGGCATGCTTTTTACAGGAATAATGATGACGGCATCTGGGCCCAAAGTGCTTGAGTACAACGCTCGATTTGGAGATCCCGAGACGCAGAGTATGATACTGCTCCTTTCAGACGAGGCTCTGCCTGAGCTCATTCTCGCGTGTGTGGAGAAGAGGCTTGCCGATGTCAAATCGAGTGTGCCTTCGGAATTCGCTTGCAACATCACTGTCGCAGCGGGCGGTTATCCGGAATCATATCGCAAGGGTGATATCATTCACATGGACACGCCTCCCCAAGGTAGGCAAGCCGATCAACACTTCGGCCAGACAAGCGCTCACACCTGCAGGTGTGCCCATCTTCCACGCAGGAACCGAACGAGTTGGCGGCGAATTAAGAACTGCGGGTGGCCGTGTCTTTTCCGTAGCAGCGACTGGCAAGACTCTGAAAGAAGCGGTCTCGGCTGCTTACGCGGGGGTCGAGGGGATTCACTTCGAAGGCATGTTCTATCGAAGGGACATTGCTGCTAGGTAAGCTGGATCGAAGCTCGGCCGTCGCAAATATCTGAACTGACACGGTTCTCCCAGTTCCTTGAAGCCGGGGCCAGGAGGACAAGTTGGGGGGGATCCTTAGGGCGAAGCATGCCAGGCCAGTCGGAGCTTGCTCCGTCGCCGTCGAAACCTCAATTCTTGTTGGGACAAACTTCCCCCCTCCGTCCGGGACGACCAATGGAAAGAGAAAGCGAATGTACTGTAGAAAGGCGCCCGAGATAGCTTGGCATATGTTTGTGCATACCTAACTATTTCAATCTATAGTGTCCTGTTGTGCACCGCCCGCTTGATTAACTCTTAAGTTTGTGGGCTTTTCATAGGGTACTGAACGCTGCAAAGCTTTCGAGGCGTCGACAGGACAAGCTCTTAGGGTCGGCCAATATAACTGCCTCATAGAAGCCTCAGTTTGAGGAGCCAGGGTGCAGAGCTTTGGAAGTGAAACATAGCCAGCCACTGACGCACGACGGCGACGCGAAGGCGAGGTGCAGAATGCGGGCGACCGATGGAGGCGAAATCTAGACCTTTGTCGTATGATTTCATGTAGCAAACAGTGATTTTTATGTTATTTTCCTTTACGAGCTCCCCAACAGCGGAGTTCCGAAGATTGTGGTGGTGGTGGCCCATTACCGATATTAGTCGGGCGGCTGGCCGGTTTGATCTAGCAACCTCGTAGAGCACCACCACTACCTACCTACCTATTCGCGATGCACGTCTTTGTCGTCCCGGCATCACCCAAGACTGGGCAGGCCACAATTCGAGCCCTCTTGGATGATGCCTCCCATCCCTACGTGACTGGCGTCTACAGAGACCTGGGAAGGGGGGTACCTGCCGAGTTCCGGGATCACCCGCGATTCACGGCCATCAAGGGCGACGTCGCCAACGTCGGGGCCCTAAAGTTGGCCGGTGCGGACGCTGTCGTGACAATCACCCCACCGTTGCACATCGAGTCCAAGCCGACAGCGAGGGCACGGGAGATGGCTGCAAATGTCAAGTATGCCATCGGAAGGGCAGGAGGCACTGTGCAGCGGGTGGTGTATGTGTCGAGTGCGGGGGCTCACTTGGAACATGGTACGGTAAGTCTGGTCCAAAAGTGTCGAGATAAACAGTAGCTCGTGGCGGGTTTTTATATTTGTTTTTATAATTTTATTTCTTGCTTGTTTTGTCTGGATGAGTAACTCGCGAAACCATAGGGCGAGATCAAGACAAATTATGAGCCGGAGCAAGCTCTCACAGGCGCAGCACCTGAGGTGGTTTTTGTCCGGTGCGCCTACTTTATGGAAAACTGGAAGACAGCGCTAGAGACGCTCAAGACCGAGTCGCCGTTCTTCTGCTCCGTCTTGTGCCCCGAAGACTTGAGAATACCCATGGTACGTGATGACTACGCCGACTACTTACTGGTGATGCAGTTGGTTGGCGTGATTCATTACTGACTTGCATGAAACAACAAACAGGTGTCGGTGAGAGACATCGGCCGGACGTGCGCGGCGCAAGTACTCGGCGTGGGATCGCCGCTGCCGCACAACCCTCATGCCGTTGACCTCCAGGGCCCGCGGTCGTATTCGACGCGGGACGTCCGGAGGGCCTTTGAGGCGGCCCTGGACAAAGAGGTCGAGGTGAGGCTGGTGAGAGACGAAGAGTTGGAGGGATTCTTCGCGCAAGCCTTCGAAGAGCCGATGGCGGGTATGTTTGTGGAGATGACCAGGAGCTTCCTGCCAGGTGGTATCTTGGCTGCTGAGAGATATGGAGGATTCAAAGTGCAAAGAGGGACGGATATCCTGGAGGAGGTTGTGAGAGGCTTACTGTCGGATTGAGAATACAGAGGTGGAGTTGGTAAACCATTGATTGTCACGACATGAATTGGCACATACATTTCTTCAACAGCACCAACAAAGACCCGTCTTGCGAAGTAAGTAGTAATGTAGAAGATAAATCTCTCCACAACCATAAGGCCGTCCCTTTATAAGTGAATCGACGGATTCCTGAACCCAACACTGCATCTCCCCATTGGAGGGAGATGCATTTAAAAAAGACCCGCCTTGCTAGCTCAATCGGTAGAGCGTGAGACTCTTAATCTCAAGGTTGCGGGTTCGACCCCCGCGTGAGGCTCAAATCCTCACCGCGATTGGCGTAGCCACTCTTACGGGTTCTTCACTTTTGTTTTCGCTTTTGCGACGACTGTTGTTCGCACTGAACGATGATGATATCCTACGTTAGTTACCCCACTCGCCGCGTCACATTCAATTAATCAAGTGACTGTTTTGCTCTGTCAGTATCCGTATGTCGGCTTCCTTTCCCATCCGCGCGGCTTAACCGCATCGGCTCCGCCATCGTGCTATTCCTCTTCCGTTTCGCGCCCGGTCTGCCGGGACGCATCGTCATCTCCAAATACCTATTTGAGCATCGGGTCGGTCTGGAGAGGAAATGTCTATAATCTTATTTGTCTCTTCCAAGCAAATATTTGAAGAAAAGGGGAGTATTTCATCGCTGCTAAACACGGATCATAACCAGCGCCAGTGTCGTGCTGTATGATCCAACAGGCTGCTGGGCAGGATATCATCACCTGCAATCATGCATATGGTCCTTCCATCTTCTTTGCGCCGTAGTACGCCATGACAACTCGTCCTCTCGGCACAGAGTACGTGAGAGGCGACCCCGAGAGAAAACAAAAACCTCATCTGTTGCGCGCTTCCAATATCGAGTCCAGCGGCGCCGCATAATCACCATCTCTCCATTACCTCCAGCCACATTAATCTTCCAAAGAAGGCCATCTCCACCTTAATTTTCAGTACATCATGGTCATTATTTGCAGCTGTTCCCGCTGCCGTTGGGCGTTCCTCTCGGCGAGGATTCTCTTGACACGCCGTCTGCCAGTGTTGATGAAGTGGTACTGCGGGGGATACTCCTGCTCGACAGCCTGCGGGTATGTCCAGTAAACGAGGAAGGCCATGACCATGTTGGCGAACCGGCCAGCCGGCGTGAGCCTTGGCTTCTTCCGCGCAAAGTGTCGCCATTCGAGCGTGAGAATAATGTTGCCGAGGAGGTTCAACAGGCGAAATGCCCTGCGTATGTGAGTGGGGGTTGACACGGGACAGAAGCGGAGATGCAACGTACATGTTCAGCACAATGAAGATCAGGGTCACGAGGACCCTTCTATCCCAGGCTCCTTCCACGCCACCTTCCACGTCGTTGACAAGAACGTAAAGAGGCAAACACCATAGGGCGAGGATCGCGCCTTCGAGCACGCCAGTAAAGTGATATGTGCGCTTGTGTTCACCTCTGACAACGAGAAAGGCCAGGCACCACCACAGCAAAACGAAGTTGACCTGTTCGAGTCAGCAAAGCACCCTCAAACGAGGCCCATGAGAACAGAAACTTACAATGGCAGCCACCAAGACCAAAATCTCGTCCCGGAAGAACCTCCAACATAGCCCAGAGGCGACAATACCGAGACTCAGTTGAATCCAGCCCAAGACGAAGTATACAAGGAGTACATTGTTGTAATGGCTGTAGCATTTCTTGTGAAACTCGGGCTGGTTGGGCGCCGCGCCGCTCGCGACGGGATAGCCGCACCACCTGCAGATCCACACGCTGGCGTAATTCCCCAATGCCACCTTCTTGCCTACGGCCAGCTCGTCCTCCTGGTACGCGCAGTCGACGCACTTACTGGCGAGCGGGTAGCGGGGGTGGTTGTAGTCGGCCCAGAGAAGGCTTCCACGCGTAGGGTCGTACTTTAAACAAATGTAACAGTGCGCCAGCAAGGCGAGACGGAACTGTTCACCAAAGAGGTCCCGGATGGTCTGTTTCGTAAGGAAGTTGCGGTAGAAGCGGCAGGTGCGGCGCAGGTTCTCAAGCTCGCCGAACTCGAGGTAGTCGATGATCATGAGGTGCAATTCAGGTGGAAGGTCCATGAGGCTGTTGCCCGTCTTGGGGCCGAGGCTGCGGGAGCGGCGGCGGGGGTCAAGGGAAACGACCTTCTCAATGACCGAGTCACGCCGGGATCGGGATGTTTGAGGCCGGGCGCTCTGGGGCCGGATCGAGCCCCCATCTTTACCGGAGATTTGCTGCTCGAGCTCGAGGGGGAGGGGTGATTCGAGTGGTGAGGGTATGTACTGAGCGGGCGAGGCGGCGGCTGAGAGGTTGAGCGGTTGAGGTGACGGGGAATTAGGATGAATCTGCGGTGCGAAAGATATGGCAGATGGAGTGAATGAGGGAGAGAGCTGAGCCGTGCTGGGTGAGTGGAGCGCAGCTGAGGGAGATGACAACGGTGACACGGGCTGAGAATGGGTTCCTGGGACGGTGAGGGTTTGGGTGGTAATATTGTTGGTCAAGGTCTGGGCATCCGAGGTGGATGGGATGCCGATCGAGTGAGTGGTGAGAGCTGCTTGAGGAGGTTGTGCATCGCCGTGATTGGGGTGTTGGGCTGACGGGCCGAGGGTCAGCGTAGGGAGGACATGATTATGAGGCGCAGCGTCGGCGGGTAACGGAGCGGGCTCCGGCGCAGTCGGGGTTAAGGGCAGCGGCGGCGAGGCAAGCGGCACGGCCGTGTATTGTGAATGAGTCGCCGTGTGAGGCGGAAGCTGGGCCTCGAGATCGGGTTGAGCGTTTGGTGGGGGGACGGATGTCGGCGCATGAGCATGAGGATGAGCGGTGGCCTCGGCGCTGGGAGACGCAGCGGCCAGAGATGGGGCCGAGGATGAGGTATCGGACGAAGAAGGTTGGTCTCGCTGGACCTTTTTGCGGACGCTGCGAGCAGCACGGGATATGCCCCTGCCGAAGGACCGGACGACGTCATCCATAGTGAGCCCGGCACAGGGAGATTATGTTGGAGGAGGGCTCGCCGGCGACGTACCGCCAGCGGATGTTATGTGCCGTGGCACGCAGGCACGAGATGTGTTGTTGCGGGTCGGCTGGGCGACCGGGGATCCCCTCGTCACGGAGGGTTGAAACTGGTTGGAACCCGGCGTGCTGCAGAGAGGACCGATGTGAAACGGGTCTATGGGCCGCGCCGGGAATCCCAGGCGAAAAGATGGGGCAAGGGCCAAGGGGTGGAGGTCATAGAATTGTGAGTGAGAGAGTACCTATGAGAGAGAGTTGAGTTTGGTGGGCGGCCGAGAGAGTCAGTGAGCTGACGAGGGGATGAGTGGAGGGGCGGGTCGTCTGGTCTTAGCCAATATCTGCAATCGTAGCCTCGGTGGCTAAAGATGGATATGGCATTGTTATGGTTCAGGAGCGGACAGGTAAGGTGGTGAAGAGGGGGGAAATGGAAATCAGCAGCAGCAACAGCAGCTGAAGAGGAAGAAAAAGAGGAGGAGGAGGAGGAAGATGGGGGACGGCATTGGTGGTAAAAGGACGATCGAATGTTGATCGATCTGGGATGCGGCTGCCCGCTCTGGGCCCTTTCGTTGCTTCTTCGTTCACCCACTTGCAGGCAGACTAATTAAGTAAGTACGGGCGGGCTTGACTTGACTCGACCTGGTCCGATGCAGGGTTGCTTTCTCGTTCCTGGGGTTTTTCTTTCGGGGGTTCCGCTCGGGTCGGGTTAAATGCTAGGTAGGTGTGCAGCAAGCAAGCGCAAAGCTAGGTAGGTAGGTAGGTAGGTACCTAGCTTCCAAGGACCAAGCAAGGCGCGGCACAGAGAGACGCTAGTGGGAAAAAAGACTGAAGGAGGAGAGTCAGTAGGTAACATCTTGTCTTTGCACCAGGCACTGCAAGTGGTCTCGTCTCACCTTTTTAGAGGCAGCTGCAACGGACGGGCTGGAATGGGCGACCGCCACGCAGCGACCGTATTATAAAGGGAGGTTGGTTGGTCCGCCGGTATGTAGGTAGTTGAGTAGTAAGGCACCGCTGAGGGGGGAGAGAGCCCGAGACTTGTTGATACAATACGGCGCGCGTGTTCCGGCGCAAACGCGGTGGAAATGGTGTGTGTAGTGCGCCCTCGGCTTAGATGATTGATTCCAGGAGGAGGAGAAGGAGGAGGAGGAGGAGGGGAAGGGGAGAGGGAGGAAGGCAAGGCAAGGCGATAGAGGGGTACGCGATTGATGCACTGGCGCCGGGCCACAAGGCAAGTACCTTTGCAGTCCAAGACACCCCGGGGAAGTTGGAGGTGGGATCCCGGTCCGTGGGCTACCTACGTATTGTATCCGTACGGAGGTACGATACGATGTACAGTAAGTAGTACGGTCCAGCGTTCAGGCGTCGATGCTATTACTGGGCGTTGGGGTCGTTGTCGAACGAGAGTGGTACGGGCATTTGCTGATGGAACCGAACGGTCGGTCTTGTTGTCTTATAAATGAAAGATGTAGGTATGTGGGTAGCGGAGGGAGAGAAGTTGGACGAGGGAGAGAAAGAGAGAGAATATGGCCGACCACTTGAGGTCAATCTAGGATTCTAGAACAGCAAGCAGGAGAAGGCCCCTCCTTCTTAAAAACCTTGATCGTTCTTAATACATATACAAGGAAAGTCCCCCGAACTAGTCATACGTCGTACCTGCCTACAGGCACAGTACAATACCAAGGTAGTCGGTAAGGTAGTAGGTATACATACCTACCTACCCACCTACCTACTTAGGAACCTACCTACCTACCTACCTACCTAGGTAGGCACAATAAAATCCTCCCTCTGTACCAAACAAAAGGCCTTGCCTTGCCAAGCCAGGAGGCCTTCTCTTCCCGTACGCATGTGGCACATCACCTTGGACCGCTCAGTCAGCTTCAGGCTCCCTCAAAACGCAGCCAAGCATCTTCATGTCCAACTTTAGTAACCTAGGGTCGACCCGTGTTAGGCTTTGGGTGTGCCGCACGTTTCGAATAACTAGGGGTTCCGCGCCTGTTCCCTCCCCCTCGCTCACCTGCGTGCTTGCTTGCTTCCCTTACCAGCCAATAATACCACCCACCCACACATCCTCCGTATCCGTACAGTAGATAGGTAGGTAGGTAGGTGCGTTCTACTCCGTAGGTACGCTGGCACGCTGGGTGGGTGGCCAAGACGGCTTCCGGGACCTCCATGTGGCCTGCCTCGCACAGAGCTCCGAGAGAAGCTCTGGGCCACGCCGGCAGCCAGGGGCCCTTCACAGGGACCAGACCCCTGGATGGCCGGATAGGAGTGGTTCGAATCGGCCAAGCCACCCCCCCCGGCCTTCTTCAAGGAACGTTTCAACAAGTGAGCTTAGGTACTTGATAAATAAATGCCAACCATTCATTGAGCGGTCCAAGCCATGCCCCGCATTCCGCCAGTTTTTAAATGTTTGCCACTTTGGAGAGCTAGGTATGCGCTGGCAGGACCCCAAGTGTCGTGAGCGACGTCGGTCGGTAGCAAAACACGGCTTCGTGATGCCCGTGCGTGGTGCAGTTGTTTGGTTTGGCCCTCACGCGTGCTTGGTGGGAGTCGTTAACATACGGACGGGCGGGTGGGCAGTTTGTCAGTACGATGAATGTCTCCAACGAGAGATCAATTTTCTGGTGAGCCGACGCGGAGAGGGCCAGACGTTGCCCAAAAGGCGCGATGTAACCAAACGCGAGAAGGTGAGGAGGGGGATGGGATGCTTCCTTTTCGACCTGACCCGACCTGCCCGCCGGGCCTCTTTGCAGCATACCAATCGTATATTACCTCGGCGTATTTTGTTGATGATCAATCAACAGACGTCGACCGGCCGACCAGCCGAGCATCCGGGCGATGATATATTCCATTATGCTGCTGCTGCTGCTGCTGCTCCTTTCCCTTGTCATATTATGCGTAGGTTTACCATACATGGCGTTGACGAAATCATATCATCAGGTGACTCAAATTGAGTTGGGCAGAGTTTCGGACATTGGCAAAATTACGCAAACTCTCGCTGATACTGCCTACCTACCTAGGTGCCGGTAGGTAGGTAATCAGGGGAGGATCAAGAAAGACGCCAGTTGACGACGGCTGGTGAGACTTACTATCCAGGTAGTACATCGTAAACTACTTAGGTAGCTGCTTAGGTAGGTACCTAGTTTACGATGTACTGCTCCGTGCCTACCTGTACGGGTATGTAGAACATCATCAGTGATCCCCAGATTTCTATGGGGCCGGACATCCGATGGAGTGGGGTGAGTGGATGAGATGGACACTAGGCGACATTCGTCCATGATATACACGCCACATCACGTGAATTTGAGCCACAAGTGTGTGCACCAGCCTCGTGAGGGCCGCTTTCTCTTGGTCTGCGTTTTGCGTCGACTTCAAGGTCAACATCAGCAACGACGTTTGTTCAGATGGCAACACATCCCCTCCATGGCCCGAGACAGGCTGCATTCTGGCCCAGACTTACAGGAAGGTTACTTCTCACTGTTCCATGAGATTCATTTGGCCACCTCGCTGCAGTGTAGCGGGCTTGGCCGAGGCCTGCTTGCTGCCATGCCATGCGTCGCGGAGCCAGCCTCACTTCGAGGTAAAGCCAAGGTATGTATGTGCTCCTCTGCCACCGCAGCTTCTTCTGATCTTCCGTTCCGGAAGCTTGCTCGCGCGGAAGGAGCGTTTCTATCTGCTGCTTTACATCCTCTCTGAAGCGGCCAGTGCCGTGTGCTACACATTCATCAGCAGCCTCTGCTGCCTCGCTCATCACATCACACAGTCAGTCACTCAGTCACACTCTCAGCCCGCTCGCCCGCCCGCCCACAGCCTCCAAGGTTCGGTTCCTGGCTCCTGGGGGCCGGGTTTACTTCGGCTGACGCAACATTCCGGCCATAACATTCAGTCCACCAAACCTGCCGCACCCGCCGCTAGCGCCATAACACAGCCAGTGAGCCCGCCATCCACAGCAGAGCTTCATCCGACGAATAGGAGCGCCCAGGAGCTCATCAGCAAACTCTGAGGGAGGCGAGGCAGAAGCACCAGCCGCACCGCACCCGCAAAAACAGCAGCAGCAACAGACAGACTCTCTGGCGGACCGTGGACCGTGAACGACAGAGCAGCAGCAGCAGCAGCAGCACCCACCACCTGTCGCCCCCCTCTCACACCTCAGCTATCAATCATACCACACCACACCGATCCGCGATTTTCTTGCTCGCCCCGAAAGCTCCCTCCCCATTCGCGCCCCCCCTGCCGACACCGACGAACAACAACAATCACCGTCCAGTCTTGCAGCTAAATTTCTGCCATCTCCATTCAACTCCACCAAAGCTCCCTTCAACAACCCCTCCAACTCCAACACAAATCCGCAGCAGCCTTCTTCGCGTAGAGACTTGTTTTTTTCTCTTGTTAGAACTTGCATTCGACAACGCGCATTCCATCCCCACTTTGACCGAATCATAGAATTTTATTTCGCCCCGAATCTATCGAGCCCTTTCGTGCCCTCGCATCAGCATCAACAACAATGGCCGGCGGCAAGGGAAAGTCTGGCGGGAAGACGTCCGGAGGCAAGGCTGCGGCCGAGGTCCCCAAGAAGCAGCAAAGCCACTCTGCTCGCGCTGGTCTCCAGGTAAGTTGCGCGCTCTAATGATGATGCGCCGGTTCCGCACCTTGGTTTTTGGGCCCCGATATCGAGTATCGACCGACACACGACTCCCTGTTCGACGCGTCTCACCCGCAATAATCGACCGACCCAGCCTCTCTCTATCGACTCCCCACGCGATGCGCCAGTTTCCATCAATAAACATGTTGCGCGACCATTTTCTTCTTTTTGCATCGTATACCTGGCTTGCCATGATGTACTGGATGCTGGTCGCGTGCATGATGGATGAGTTGGGGTTTCGAAACCAATGGCGCAAAGACCGCATCGCACGCAGTCATGAAAATTTCTTAGGCCAGCCGTCACAGGTTGCTAATCACGCACTCTTCAGTTCCCCTGCGGTCGTGTCAAGCGCTTCCTCAAGGCCAACACCCAGAACAAGATGCGCGTCGGCGCCAAGGCTGCCGTCTATGTCACCGCCGTTCTCGAGTACCTCACTGCCGAAGTCCTCGAGCTCGCAGGCGTACGTCTCCCCTTCTTCCTCCACTCCTCCCCGTATCCCGTTGACTCATTGGGATTGCTGCCTGGACCCCTGACTAACACGTGTCCCGTAGAACGCCGCCAAGGACCTCAAGGTCAAGCGTATCACTCCCCGTCACCTGCAGCTTGCCATCCGTGGTGACGAGGAGCTCGACACTCTGATCCGTGCCACCATCGCCTTTGGTGGTGTCCTGCCACACATCAACCGCGCGCTCCTCCTCAAGGTCGAGCAGAAGAAGAAGGCCAAGGCCCTTGAGGCATAAACACCCGATATGGCTTGCAACATAATCAACGTTGATATTTCCGGTTGGCTTTTTTCTTAGGACGCTAGTTTTTTGGGGGGGGAGGGTGCAGTTCGGTCTGAAGGGACGCTCTTTTTCCGCTTTCCTTGACACTGGTCAGATATGAGGACGGATGCAGGTGCGCCAGACGTTGCATAATCTGCTTCACGACGTGTTTGGAAACAAAAGAAAAGAAAGAAGGGCATGCAACGGCTCAAGTGCGCGGGTGCATGCTGGGGTTTTCCATCTTGGAGACGTTGACGGGCAACGGTGCTGGAAAGAGGCCGCAAAAGAGCCGAGAGCGCGTTGTTCATAACGGCGTTGCAAGACCACCAGCCTGCACGCTTCCAAGGCCTGCGCAAGCAGATTCGCCCCGAGCCTGGCACTCAGCTCAACAATGTATAACATTTCGAGGTTCCTGTTTCGGTTCCCAACAAGGCACGCGCGGATATGGCACTTGGCTGATGGGTTTAGGTAGACGACGAAATAAAATTGTAATGGGTGGGTGTGGGGTTGCAAAATCTTACTGTCTTTCTACTGCTTGTGCCCGACGTTATGCATGCTTGGCTTCTTCTCTTCGACGGAGGGGGGAGGGAGCTTCCATCAAACCACCTTCCCGCCGTTTCCCTTTTCGGCGTCCTCATCCTCGCAGCTCCGTCCATCATCCCGCTCCAGCCCTCCAGCCGGCACGCGTACCGGCGAACTCCCGAGCATCACCGGATCGACGGTCTGCCATGGCTCCAATCCCCATCTATGGCCATGGCGGAGCTGCTGCCATCGTAGTCGGGGCACCCGCCAGCGATGGACCCGATCCCGACTGCACTATCACCTCTCCGTGACGCGTCGCCCTTGAGTGGTGGCACTGAGAAGGATAGTAGCACTCCCGCCAACAGTTCCTCCGCCGCCCCCGCCGCCCGTGTCGGTCCTCGGATGCCGGGGTTTGGGACGGGGGCCGAACACCCACGCCCTCGCGCCAGGTAGCCCACGCCCTCCAGCGCTGGTAGTCGAACTCCATCCGGCACACCAGCCCCCTGCGCCGCCCGGGCCGGGTGCATAGCCGGTGGCCGCAGCGGAAGCAGCGTCGCGTGCAGGCGAGGCGGGCGAGGGTGCTGCAGTTGTGGCAGCGCCAGGTCCAGGGGCGAGGGAGCGGCGGCGGCCGCGGGCGGAAAGAAGTCGGGGAGAGGAGTGTCTGGGACGCGGGATGAGAAGAGTCTGGGGAAGTCGATGGCAAGGAGCGCCGTGCTCGATAGCCGGGAATGGGCTGAGAAATGGCTCTTGGTGTTGCTGGATGAGGGCGGGATGGCGATGCCCTGCGTGGGGTGTGGGGTCCGTCCGGCCGCGGAGAGCTCTCGGGGCTCTTGACTTGCGCTGGTCTGGCCATCGTTGCCGTGTCCCCCTCGACGAGCACGATTTGTTTGGCGCCGTCCCGCCAGAATCCAATTCGAGGTCGCCCTATATGGACTCCCGCGGAATTTTTAGGCCCAGAAGTGAGGCAAGTGTGCTTCTGAGGCGCCTGGGAGGAAAGCCCAAGATGTTTCTTCAAGCACATGCGAACAGCACATGGTGACTGAATCACTGGAGACGTTGGCGGGTGCATGATTGCAGGCCAAAATAGTGACCGGTCAACAACGAGCCGCATCAAAGTCTCGGCAAGCCCGGGCGCGTCGTTTGCGCAAACAGCCTCGTTGCCAAAATAACTTACTTAACTCAATATGGGATGTCGGAAGGAAAAAGAAGAAGAAACAGGGGCCAAATTAGATGCCACCCGGCCCCCGGGCCGCGGAGAACGAGGCCTTCTTGATCCGCGGCGCCCCCCTTCTCACTCTGCGACAAACATCACAAAGGGATGCGCTCCCTCCCACGCCTTCTCCGCGCTCATGGAGTATCTCGGGACGTTCAGTTCAGACCGAGACGGAGTTCGGATCGGCGGTGGCGCGACATGTCCTTTGGCGGCCGACCGCTTGGCGGAAAACCGGGCCCCTGGTCTCGGGGTCTCTATCAAACATGGGTGGACGACGACGCGGAGACGCCCCCCCTCCCTGTTTCACCAACATCACATCTTCTTGTTTTATTTTCATTGAAACGGCCTCGAGGGACCATAAGGCGGGAGAGAATAAAAAAAAGTTGATCGTCAGACCGAGCATTTCGTTGAGAAATCGACATGTTTCAGGGGGACCCAATCAGCATTGGCCACCAATTCATTGCTTGTACCATCCTTGCCCAAATCGCAAAGGAGCTCCCACCCATCACAATTCATTCATCATCGTGAGAACTCAAAAGTCTGAAACCAAACGCAGTATATTTGACAAGGCGCAAAACGGCAGTGGCCCTGTGTGCGGCTCTCCCCATATCCTCATTCTCTTCAAATTATCCACGTGCCCGAGACACAATCCCGCAGGCAAACCAAATGCCCGGCAGTCCCCGTACTCTGCCATCTCTTGTCTCCTGACATATCAACACGAGATGTATCATCCACTGATCTCGTCGTGTCCTCTTCTCCCAAAATGCTCGCAAATGCATGGTAAATAATCCGCAAAACAAATAGCAAACTCTAACAAACAGGCCGCAAGAGCCCGGCCAAACACGAACAAGCAGCTCCAATGCAGCCTCAACACCAACGATCCCACCATGTGTTCCGAAAGACATCTAAAGAGTGAATAGATGAGTTCGCGGGCGATGACGCACTCGAAAGGGATTGAGGGTGTGGTTTCAAAAGACCCAGATAGAAAAGAGCGAGGAGTTTGGGACCCGAGAGGAAAAAACTACCAAAACGGGAAATGCCAGTACGAAACAACGCCCCAAACCAGTTTCAACTTTTCTTTTCTTCAGCGAGCAGCTCATGGGCTGTTGTTGTTCTGAAGTCGACACTCCAACCGGCCTTGTTCATGAGACCAAAAAAGACAATACCGACCTTGGATGATGGTCTTTAGGTGATGCCGGACCGCGGTAATTAGGTGAGTATAGTCATGGTCGCCGAAGCATATTCTCGTCATCCAAAATCGGGTTTTGTCGAGCATGCTAGTACAGCTATCTAGACATAAAAAGGTCGTAACAGCGTATTCATCGTCAATGGTGGTTCATATGCTTCTGCGCGCCATCAAAGATATGGCGCGGAAACACGAGGGTATAGGGGACCGCCCATGGGCCTTTTTTTAGCCATGTCGAAATGGTTGCCCATATCAAGTTTTTTTTCTTGTATCCAGGTTTCTTTTCCGTTCATCCTTCTCTTGTCGTGAAACAGCGATGAGCCGAGATTTCCTTGCCGGGCGGGTGCCGTGAATCCAAAATCGGATGCCGCCACGACATTGAATTCTTCTATCCACCAAATCCGAGACGGCCGAGCGAAACATCATGACGCTGCCAAAGGCTCGTTTTCAACAAAATCATCATTATAAGCAGTATGGATAGGGTGTGGGAGAGTGTCCATCATGAAAAGCAATGGCGGATATAACACAGGGGGGGTAGATTTGTCGATTACCGAGCGGTGGGGGGTTTGGTGAACTCGTCGAATGTCGTTTGTAATCTCTATGCGTCGCGAGTCATGAATCGTGTCCTCATTGTAATTGTTGTCGTGGCAGTCTCGGCGAGGTATTAGGAATCGAATTTTGTCTAGTGGAATCGAGACGCGCCGGCGCTTCCAGCGCGAGGGGCATTGTCTGAAGAGTCTGTCGCCAGTTAGCTTTGGAAGGTACCGATGATATGAAGAGGGCATCGTGTAAACTAACCGCTTCCGCGATGCATGTGGCCGTTGGAGCGGTTGCGGCCGCTGAAGCCGGCAGAGGCTTCCCACTCGGGACCTCGGGGCTGTCTCTCAGGAACATTGCGGTTGCCACTGTTAGCACCGGGGCGCTGGCTCCCAATGGCACCAGGGGTGCTGCGCGCCTGGGAGTGAGCAGCAGACTCGTACGACCCGAGATTAAGTCCACCGAGCGAGCTGAGCAAGCTGCTGTCGGTTCCGGGAGTGCCAACCGTGCCGGAAGTGGGCGTCAAGTTGGGCGTAGCAAGCTGACCCGACTGGTTCACGCCTGCGTTGTAGTCACCAAAGCGAGGATTCGAGTTACCTGACTGCGGGATGTTGCCAATGCCGTTCATCGCCGTCAGGTAACCCGAGGAGGACGCAGACGGGCTGGGGCTGAAAGAGCGCAGGTCGGCAAAGCTCTTGGCAGCACGAAGGTTAGCAAGACCGTTTCCATCAGGGCTGCCGGGAAGCTCCAGAGTCGGGCCCTGACGGCCGATGGCATGGGAATAGTTGGTGCTGGCACTGCGAGCTTCCCTGTCCGCAGCGAAGTCGAAGGTAGCTGCTCTGCTAAGGCCCTTCTTGTGGTAGTCCAGCCCAACAGCGGGCGAATGAATCTGGGCCGTGGGCGACGGAAGCTGTCGCTTAACTACGTGGATCTGGCGCGACTCGGCCTCTCCAACCGAGTTGTGCTCTAGACCCATGTGATGGGCCAGGATGTGAATCCGTCGGCGCTGCTCGGGCGCAACAGTAGAGGGGAAGATTAGAATCTCGCGGGATGTGTCACGCTTAAACAGAGTGAGCTCGGTGTAGAATTCGAGAGTCTCGGGGTCATTCAGGTCAATATCTCCATCTGTCTTGTCAGTATACACGGATGATGTATAATGCAGCAAGTTTGACTTACCCAGTGGACCACGGGGCGGGTTGCTCGAGACACTGTTCAGAGTCTGCAACGATGGCTGCTGGTGCAGCATCGGAGCGCGGTGCTGCTCCTCGAGCTGTCCACGTCTCTCCCTCTTCTCACGTTCAATACGCTCCCGCTCGGCCTCGGGCAGCATCTTCTTGTATTCGACCCGGAGCTTGCGGCCGTGAACTTCCATGCCGTTCATGGCATCGATGACAATCTTTGTGTCTTCGGGGGACTGGAAGTTGGCAAAGGCCAAACCGCGGAAGACACCGTTGTCGAAGTGATAGTTGAAGGCATAAGGCTGAGGCAGATGCATTTCCAACATGACGGCAGCAAGGGTCTCCTTGCGCACAGCAAAGGGAATATTCTTGATAACGATGGCGGTGGGGATCAGCTGCTCCTCTGTTTGTGAGCTGGGTCGCATGTCGCCTTGTCCGTCGTAGCGAAGACCGTTCGACATTCCGCCGTTGATGCTAGATCCGTATGACCCGTGCATACCGAGGCCCTGGTCGGTCCAGTTCTTCAAGAGTGGAGGTCAGTTTACTGAGGTGCAACGAGTGGATGGTTTGAGTGCATCAGGGACTTACCGTGGGCAGGGCAGCTCGGCGGTTGACGCTCCTCTGTCTGTTGGCACCATTCATGGCACCGCTAACTGTCGCAACAGCGCCAGCGTTGTAGTTCCATGTCTGGCTGTTGTCGAGCATGTATCCCCCGGGCATTCCATTGGCGGACATTTGATCCATTGCTCTAGGGTTGTAACCAAGGCGGTCGGAAGGGAACAGGGCGGAAGAGCCTAAGCCGTTGTCGTAAGGACGCTGAGTCTGACGGGGTAGGGAGAGGCCAGATTGGAAGCCGCCCGCATAGGCCCTCGAGGAGCTCGGTGAGCGATTGGGGGGGGCTGAATAGTCGAGATACATGTCGTGTTGTTGCTGACTCATTGTTTTATTTGAGATCGAGTCCCGGCGACAGGCAGATACTGGGTCGAAATCCAGCACCTGTGTGATATGCCGACTAGGGAGTGGTGTGGGATGTTGATTGAGGAGGGGGAGAGATGCAGGTTGGCAAGGGGCAGCTGGCAAATGCAGTGGGAAAAATGCCCTCGACAAGACTGACGTGTTGTGGACGGGGAGAGTCAACGCCCTGAGGTCTGGTGGGCGATGCAGCTGCAGTATGCGGAACAGGAATAGAATGTAGCGACACGCAAGGCAGGCTGCAACAGAGAGCCGCAGAAATTCTCCTTTTTCCGTCTTCGTCTTCGTCGTCGTCTTCTTCGTTCGTCGTTGTATTTCCTCCTTCCCTTTCCGATGGACGGCCGTTCGCTCGTTGAGATCGCTCGTCGTTACAGTCGTGCAGGTCCCCCGAAGATGGGACTGAGAAGTAGAGTGGGAGTGAGTATGCGAACGGCAGAGTAGTCGCACACTGTGGCCAAAGGGGGGAGAGGGAAAAGGCGAGGGAAAGCAACAAATGCCGTGGCGGATGTTATGTAGGGGGAGATGGGAGGAGTAGGTTAGGTAGGTTGGTAGGTACGGCAAGTAACCGGCGGGAAGACGTGGATGCGGGATTGGTATGTATTGAATTTGGATTGGATGATACGGGCTTTGCGGGATGAGCGCAGATGGGTCGGTGCTTGCTTTTCGCTCGCTTGCTCTTGTTTCTCCGCCGAAGACGCAGGGCAGGGCAGCGCAGCGCAGCAGAACAGAGCAGAGCAGAGCAGAGCAGCACAGAGACAGATACAGTCGCAGTCGTAGTCGCAGACACACGATGGCCTGGGGGGTGGATGTTGCTTTGTGCGCCTTTTAGAGGGGGGTGAAGGGCAGACGGGCGCAAAGGACGAGTGGCTGGTGTTGTTGTTGTTGTTGGTGGATGGTAGGTGTGTGTGTGTGTGTGTGTGTGTGTGTGCGTATGGATGGGGTCGTAGTGTGTTGGATTGGAAGACGAAACGCAAATGTAGTTTAGGTAGAGGACGAAGATAGAGAGCAAACCAGTAGGAAGGGGGAGGGGGAGGTGAGGGGATGGATTACGACAGGCGCTGCTGCTTTCCGCCTGGTGTTGAGGCTCAAATAATCCAAGAGCGAAGGAGGAAGGAAAGGAGAGGGAAGGAGGTTAAGGGGAAGGTTAAGAGGATGAATGGGAAGATCGAGCGACGAGGGGGGAAAATTGTTGCAGTAAAAAAAAAAGAAGCTGAAGAGAGGAGGCTAAAAAGGGGAGCTTCTCTACTCTTTTTTTTTTTCTCCCTCCCCTTCCTTTCTGCCCCTTCCGGTATTTCTTTTCCCCCCCTCGTCGTCGACGATGGATAGGTAGTGGACGCAGCTGATGAAGAGGCCCACAGTGAGGACGGGTACCAGCCAACGGGGGGGTGGGAGAAAATGGGCGTGGCAACGGCAGAAGGCGAAAAGAAGGCCAGGGCACTAGGGGGGGGGGGGGGGAGGATATCTCATCAGGGATGGTAAGGAGAGATGGGCGACAAGGGCAGAAAGCGACTTTGGACTTTTTCTCTTACTACCTACCTACCTACCTATGTAGTCGCTGGGCTCTCTGTCTGCACTGTACTAGGTAGTGGTAGTACGTGTGTACATACATACCTACGGGGCCTGAGGACAGACACGGCAAGCAGAACAGGAGGCATGGTATGGCATGGCAGTACCCGGGTCCAGGTGATGGGGTAAGGTTAGTTTAGTACTTGTGTGCGGTGTGGCTATCACGCACTACCTAAGGTATCTTCCCCTCTCTAATCATTGACGATAAACACATCCATCCCGCCAAGGGAATGAGCCATGAGCTACCTACCTACCTTGGGTGTGCAAATGGACATTAATACTGGCATACATACATACATACATACCTACCTACCTACCTACCTGTCTACCTACGTACATAGGTAGCTAGTTGCCTAATGAGGTACAGTACTACCAGTGCCTGCCTACCTAGGTAGGTCAGTAAGGTTAGATAAGCAGGTACCTAGTAGGGTACAAAGCAACGCGTACGCACGCACGCACACACATATCCCCCAAACACACAAGTCCAGGAACGAATGGGCGCGCCAGAGCGAGCTTGACACTCGCTGACAGGGCCGCTAATGGGCCGAGACGGGACTGTCTGTCACTCCCGTCAGAAGGAAGACGAGACGCTCTAAATGGGAAAAGGTAATTACCACGTTACCTAGATGTACCTTTTCTTCCCCTGAACTGACCTCTTATCATCTCCTGTCAGTGAGCGACGACGAACGACTTACCAGCTAGGTAGGTAGGTACGAATAGGTACCTGGGTAGGTAAGTAGCCAGCGGTCGCCGGACCAAGCATAACACAGTGCTGGGCTACCTATCTGTCCTTCATCTGGCCTGGATACCCTAGGTAGGTCAGGTCCCCTTCGGTTCGACAAGGTCTCTTATATCGAATGCGCAGACCTCATCCCGCATTCTTTGCCCGTTGTCGTGCCAAGGACTAGGTATGGCCAACTACCTACCTGCCTAGTGGACAGTGCCTACCATCTGGACTGTGCCTGTGGAAGAAAGAAAATTGGGGGACCGCGGCACCTAAACTACCTGCTACCTAGGTACCTAGGTAGGTAGGTAGGGTCCGTCATTCGCCTCGCTGGGAGCACTGTGCGGAAACGTTGGCCCTAGCGGTCGCTAAAAGGCCCTCCTGGTCGTGTCCCTTTTTGTGCCTGTCCTGTCACTACCCAGTCCCCTATCCTATCCTTTCCTATCCTTTCCTTCGCGTCTGCACCAGGTTCTTTGGGCAGTGGGGGGTCCTTGACCGACGATTCGACAGCAAAGAGACCAGAATGAATGTCGGAGCCCTGGGCAATTTTTTTTTGGCTCGCAATATCACGGGTGGTGGGCTATGGCCATGGCTACCGCAGCCCTTCTGCTCGCATCGACAACACTATCTGGTCGCAATGCCGAAAGGTACATCAGCACAAAGATGTCTCGAGCACTCGGCAATTGCGGGCTTGCCAAAGTTTGCCGACCTCAGAACACCTTTCTTCACGCTTACGATACAAAAGCCTGGACGGGAGCTGTGTGTTGACATCGGCACTGGCACTGCTCTCTGACCGTAGGTCCTGTATGTACAGCCCAACCCCTGCCCGTCTGGCTCTGGGAAGAGGGTCCCTGCCTATCGATTTATGGCCCTGTCGTTGCCCTTTACAAGCAAGCGCGAGGACAAGAAATAAAGGGAATTACACACATGAGAGAGAGAGGAGAATATTCGTAGAAGGGGAGAAAGGAAAAAAAAGAGAAAAACACTAAAAGTCGGGTGCCGCCGAGCCAGGTACCCCCGGCAAACCGTACATAGTATGCGGTGCGTTCTGCATGGTCAGTGGATAGGGTGATGGTGGGCATGGGGTGGAAGGGCTCGTCTCGCGTCGTCTCGTCTCGTATCGGTTTGTCGCGTGCGAGTTTTGTTATGTAGCTATGGAGTGTTCGTAGGCTCAACCAAGTGAGAAGGAGAAAGGAGGAAGGAGATGGGCTATGGACAAGCATGGTCTGGAACGTGACGACCTCTGCGACTGACTGAGAGGCACCCGTGCCAAAGGTCGATGGGAAATGGGAGCCAAAATGCCATGCTGTGCTATACCATACTGTGCTATACCATGCATGCTGTGCCCATGCTCGCTCGAGCCCGTACCCTACCAACCTACCTACCTAGGTCTTGGGTGCCAAATGGGTAGGGAAACCCATTTTTCGGAAGACAACCCTTACGTGAAAACCGGGCCCATCTCCAGACTTTTTCACCTTCTATTTCTTCCTTCTTCAGCCCTCGGCTCATTGTCAGTGACCGGGGGGGGGGGGGGGGGGGGGGGGGGGTTAGGTTATACCGCAGGCCACATTCGTCGGCTCCGACCACGGCGACGAGCAGAGAACGAGCCCGGGAGGGAACCGGGAAGGTAAGAAGAAGGGTCGCAGCGGAGAAGGGGATCCTCGACGGATATTGGAGCTTCACCTCTGCAAGTGGGGGGGGGGCAAGGCATTGAAGTGAAGCGACGATAAGCCCCGAGGAGGCGAACAGAAGAAAAAGGGGGAAGACGAGCAGTGTCGCTGGTGATGGACGGACCTGAAGTCGAAATCGAACTGCGTCGTGCCTACATGGTAATAGCTAGTGGTTGTGGTGGTTCTGTGGAGTACCTATCTGCGCTGTTGGTGGGAAGTTTGTATGATTTGACCAAACGGCCGGCGTCACGCAATCTCTGTTTTGTCCATGTCCTGTCCGTTGCTATTTACCCGGCGCCGCGAGGAGAAAAAGATGAGGTGGATGATATCGCAGGTACGAAGTACATTACACCAGAGGGACGCCCGGTTTGGAGCCGGGCTGCCATGAGGAAGAGGGGAGGGACCCACGGCGGCCGCTATATTTCATATGAGCTTTGGCCTTTGGTTGTATTTCCATCGTGAGAACGTTGTTCAATTCGAGACGCAAGGACGGGAAGGCACGGATGCATCCGGTGGAATTCGTACTCGCAAGTGTAAAAGAAGTGTCAAACGTGCGTGTGTCTGTCTGGATTTCCACCGTGCAGATGGGAGGTCCTTCCCCCCTTCTCTCCCCCTTAATTGCTGCTGCTGATTCAATTTTTCATGTCAGCTCCTAAGGCCTACTCTTTGCTTTTGTCTTTTTATTTGTTTGTTCACCCAAGTGAGAAACTGCTTATCGAGGGAAGGAATGGCCAAGAGGCTGGGCTTGCCTTCGACGTACACTTCCGGTCGCACTCGCAGTCGTAGTTGCACCTTCTCACGATGCCATCCATCCATGGATGGTTGTGGTCGCAGGAGAGGAGGGACGGGAAGGTGGCACGAGGACTAAACTACCTACCTAACCTATTATAAGTAGCTAGGTACCTAGGTAGTAGGTAGGTAGGTAGTGTGGTGAATGGAGTGCGGACGAGGGAAGGAACGGCCCAAGGGTGGGCACGGCAGGTGCCAGGCGCAACGCGCACAGCCATGACCGACCGGCATGGCAGGAAGGCGCAGCGCTAACACAGTGTCGGCTGTCACTGGTCGTTTGCTGGCGCACTGGTAGCGATCTAAGAACGCCAAGTCCGTACTCTTACTTCACAGAATAGGTAGCTACCTACCTACCTACCTACCTACTCCGTACCTAGGTAGGTAAGGTCAAATGGAAAGGGAAAGAGGGAAGAAGCCCATCTTGTTCGTGCCCGTCCGTTCGTCTGCTATCACCTTTTTCACACCGATCGTCCAAGGCCAGTGGATCGTACCGTGCCTTGTTGCCCGGAAATACGCACCAAGTACACTTTAGATAGATCCCACAAAACGTCCCGCGACATCTGCACCCAAGCGGTGCAGCAGCCAGCCATGACTAGCAGAGCTGGCCAGGCCGGCCAGCAACGGCCGTGCGATGGCGTAAATCATGTGTGTTTTTTGCACCGTGCCGCCGGGGCACAGAGAAGTACACTACCTACCTACCTACCTGATCTACCTGCCCAAGTAAGTGCCTGCCCACATACTCCGTACATACTTACCCACCGACTGACCTACCCACTTTACCCAGGTACCTGGGCATGCCACCTTACGAATACCTACTAGGTACGTAGGTAGTTAGGGTACCCAGGCAGGTATCCGTCGTGTGGCCCCCAACCAAACGGAAAGGGTCCCCTAGGTAAGTGTCGGGGGCGAAAGAAGACAAGCGATGGCCATGATTCCACGACAACAAGCGCTCATCAGGGGTAGGTATCCGTAGGATGGTTCGTATGTATACGATGAGGGCATGTAGTAATTAGGTAGTCCTTAGTTCAGGTGTCACCGTGTCATCGAGTACCTAGGTTTGGGTGCGCTGCTGATCTTCAGCCCTAAACAGTGAGAAAGAACACAGTATCCGAATCAACCTTTTTGTGTCACCATCGAGAGCGTTTCCAACTTGCATCGGAGCCTGCGGGGGCTGCATCGATCCAAAAGCGATGGAAGAAGTGTTTTGAAGTTTGACTTGCAGGAAACCAAACTTGTGTCTGCCCAGCCCAACATGCCGAGCATATCTACCTAGATACCTATGTATGTAATGTAGGTATAGTAGGTGCACTTTACATGGTATCAGCACCGGAGGAGTCGTGTTGTGCAGAAAGCGTGAGAAGGAGATGCAGGACACTCCCCCCGGATGCAGGAGCTGCAGCCAATGGCAGCGTCCAGAATAAATACGTACTGCACAGACGGTGATATGTACAGACCCTCTCCACGTTTTGGTTCGATACCTACCTAGGTAAGGTAGGCGCGCACCAATCCCAATATGTAGGAGCCGGCAGGAGCGAGACAGACATGCATTCGCTTTGCTTTGCTTTACTTTGCTTTGGATTTTGGTCTTGGCCTCTGAATCATTCTCGACGCCCATCCATCCATGCCATGTCGTCCTTTCGGCCTCTCTCTTCCCTCCTCGGTAAAGTCTCGACAAAGTCCTGACACCCCCCCTACACGTCCGTCCGCAGTCGACTCTGCCAGCACCATCAACCAACTAACTGCCCTTGGATTCCGTTTCCCGCTTCCGACAAGCTAGCTGGGCTATCTATCTCAGTCTTAGGAAGTTCCCGACCAACGATCGGCTTGGTTTTGCACGTGGTCCTGCGTGTTTCAACGTCATGGTTGGGTTTATTCTCCACACAATCGCCTTTTCTTCTCCCGTGTAGCCACCCGTGCTTCGATGCCCTCACAGTCTCCACCAACACAACAGGTTTGGCATAAAACATTTGCTAACCGCGTATCCTACCTAGTTTAGGTATACAGTACTAGTCTACATGGACAGATACACGTGATCCAAACGCAACTGCAACACCTGCAAAGAACCCTGCGCACCCGATCCCAACCAAGCAAGCAGGGCATTTGATCCTCTCCTTCTTTCTCCATCTCT
The DNA here is from genome assembly GCA_030867305.1 of Colletotrichum zoysiae. Lineage (NCBI taxonomy): Eukaryota > Fungi > Ascomycota > Sordariomycetes > Glomerellales > Glomerellaceae > Colletotrichum > Colletotrichum zoysiae. Next base: position 3,954 of record MU842996.1, on the reverse strand, counting down.
CTGTGCCAAGATACATACCTACTACAGCTACCACAGCCCGCCAAATTTCAAGGACGCCGGCTGCACAGATACTCCGCATCTCCTGCGTCGTTCCGTTTCACCGACAGTGAGGTCACTACCGGCACGGCCACTACCACGGATCGGCCTTTCTACTTGTTGCATCTATCCATCTGGCGATCCAGCACCTCGAACGCGGGATCCAACATGTGTGACATTACCAACGGGCTGATCAATATCGCTCAGCCAGACCGTTTTGCCACATGATTGTCGAGCCGCGAGCCTCAAAATAACACAAACCAGCGCCTTCGCCCGTACCGACCGCCATCTGCTGCTGCGGCAACGACATCTCCTTGCACGCTGCGTACCCAGCTTTGGGTGGGTGCATTGCAAGCCTGGATAGTCCACAGATACATGTAGCACCGACAAGGAGCTGGCTACTGCCATGTTGCCTTTGAAAGCAATTGCATACGATGTATGTACGAAGTACATAGGCACCCAGAGGGAACCACGATACCAGTTGCACATGGGTGCATGCCGCCACTCGGCTGTTCGTCGACACCAACCCGAGTTCGCCTCGCACAGGAACCTAGCGCATCTGCCCTTGACGTCTTCGGGCCGTCACCTTGTGTCTAGATCTACACGCCTAGCTCTCGTCAGTCCCACGATGCTCCCCTACCAGTAAATAGCTGTCGACTACAAGGCAGCAAAAAGCCCGTGGAGACGCTTGCACTGACTGCTCTCTCCACTGCTTCGAAAGTTCCATACCAGGGCCGTTATTTCCATGGCAATGTCCTCGGGCCCGTGAACCCCTTTCAGGGGCGCAGCAACGATGCTTGCAAAGAATAAATAGCGGTAGTGCCAGTGATGCTGACCGCTTGTGGCCATCGCCTAACCCCTTTTCCGAATTGGTCCTACTGGACTGGGGCTGTCATGGCCCAGCGCCGCAATTTCAATCTCCCCGGTTGGGTCCAACCGTTCCGAGTCTGTCGCAATCTTCTACTTATTCTAGAAGGTCCTCTTCCCCGAATGCCATACTATGCAATCGACTGTATGTGGTGTATCCATAGAGAGTATAAGATATTCAACCTGGCAATATTCACGATCAAGCCCATGATAAAGTCGGGCCTGAGCTTCGCCCGGCTTCAACTGCGCATCGCACAACTGGGGCGCACTGTCGCATAAAATCACACACGCGCCATCGCGCGGCACTCGTTTTCCACAAACGCGCCGGATCCTTGCGTCCCATGCTCTGCAACCCCCTGCAGTTCATGAGATGCGAGATGGAGATGGAGCTTAATCTTACCCACCGACCGGTGCGCCGTCGCAGCCAATGTTTCCGGAGCCCCTCCGACTCGTCAGTCTGCCTTGCGATCGCAGTGCAGAGGCTCACTAATTGGTTTAGGCCCGGTCTGCGTCCCGCAATCCTCACATAGAATTACACGAGACCGCTCCCCCGGAGAACGAGATGCTCAAACCATTCATTACCTACTTCCCCGGTTGAGACGTCCCAGCATGGCCTCGAAAATGACGTTGCATCGAGTCAATAGTCAACTGCTTCGGTTTGAGAGTGTCCAGGGCCATCAGTTCGTCCAAGGCCGGTCGTTATTGAAGTTCGCCCAGTACCATTTATTAGTTGACTCAACAAGAATAGCATACAATCCTACCACAGCAAATCCTTTTTTAGCTCTGCCCAATGGCAGCTAACGGTTTCAAGTTGGTACAGAGTAGTCCCTCGATAGCTGCGTATTCGTAGGCTAAGCTCGTTGCCGCATAATACGATCATATGCGAAACCTGCGCCTTCATCGCTACTCAGCAATCGGTCGGCATCCAGTGGAGAGCGTCCTTACGACAGGCCCTCCACTCTGGTTTTGCACGAATAGCTCCCTGTTAACTCAGACATGCAGGTCCCGTTTTCGCCTGGTTATCCTCCCTCTGGAGTGCCCAGAAGCTACGACAACATTAGTCCAGCATCGCACATGGTAACTCGGTGGCTTAGCTCGTTCAACATTCCACGAAGACTGCACTCGCCGCAAACGGCAACAACAGGCTTATCAACCTGTACAGATATTCAGAAGACCTATCAGGCAGGCAGGCATTCTACGGAGGCGCCCCGCGTGTCTCGGCCCAGGTTTACTCGCCGTCGTCAACACCAGTCAATGTCACAGCGGTGCTCGTATAATTGACCCCCCCCCCCCCCCCCCCCCCCCGATCACCTTTTGTTAGTTCTAATTGCCGCCATCAAGTGATGGCCTGGTTGGCGCAAAAGGTTGCTCACTGTTTCCGATGATTTCATCATGAGGAGTTTCGAAGAAAAATGTGGCTTTCTCTACGCTCACTGATCTAAATTATGGTCATCGTAAAATTATAAGTACACCAGGCAGATCCGGTGCGTAGAAAAATGCTGCTTACAGATGCTGTGCTTGTACGCCGCCAATCAGTCAGGTATGCTTTTTGATACACTGCGTGGCGAGACCGTCGCTCCATGCTGTTGGTTACACGTTGTTGGCGACACCCAGGTTCCGCTCATGATTGGCAATCAGAGGAACGAACACCTGGTGTGGCACTGGCTCCATCAAGCTACGAGCACAGAGACTTGGCCGATCAAGAAGCCTCTGGAAGCAAGAGATGGGCTCATGGTCCTGTCGTCTGGACGTCGTGCAAGGAAACAAGCTTGGTTCGATCAACCGCAGATCGACATGAACCTCCAGACCCGTCCCCATCCGTACAACCACGTGATCAATGTGACACGCGGAGCGAGGCTACATATCCCGCTTATGCACGGCGGGAAGCGGAGATCACACAGATGGGGCACGCCCGGGGTCTATTACCATGGTCCAGTTGAAGCCTCGTGATCGATTTGGTACTACCTCCGATGCGTAGCGCTATGGCGGCCGGCCAGTTCTGGATGATTGCCTGTGGAGCAAGAGCCGAGGGTTTCGTTGTGTACATGGTACTTGGACACCATTACAAGAAATGAGCCTGCAAAACCTATTGTGCCGGCATTCGTGGGAAAATGATTCGATGTGCCAAGAGGGTGGCGGTCGATCAGTCGTATCATACGGCAATTTCTGCAACTTCACCTCTTAGATGATCCTGGTTTCTCGGCAAGGCAATGTCATTTGTCTGAGAAACCCGAGAAAGAGTGTGATCCATCGGCGGCCCGGTGCCGTGTAGTCGGAAATCCTCCACCATTTGGAGGCCCCCAGTCTTCACCACTATGCTGATCTGGTTGTCGATATACATAACTTTGATTTGTGCCAGTCTCTTTTATGAACCCATCAGTCTCCTGCCATGAAGTTGTAATCCCACGGAGCTGACGGAAACCATTCAAGAGCTGTATCTCATTGACCACGATTCCGTGGCAGAAACACCGATGCCCGAGCTCGTCGGTTATGTATGGGGACGCTGCTTCGGTACATGCCGGCGAGTCACCGGCGAAACCGCCGCGATATATCTGTGAGCACAGCCTCCAACGCCTCCCGACAACGCTCATCTTTCAGCACTAGGCAAGGGTCCTTGTTCCGTGGCACCGTCGGGACCTAAACTATTTCAAAAGGTCAAAAGGATTCTGCAGCGCCCACAATACAAAGAGAAAGGCCTTACCGGTGGTGAGGGAGGCGAGAGGCGAAATAGGGCCCCTGAAGCCTGACACCGCCCCGTCCGGCTCAGTCCGGCGGACCCCTTGAAGGCTCACAGTGGGCATACTTTTGATTTCTGGCCCTCAATCGTTGCAACCCCACCCACATTCTTTCTACGGTTCGAGAAGCCGGGCTCCCGCGAAATGAGATCCTTACGGTATGGTCGTGGCCGCAAGACTGCGTTGAAAGGGAGGACAGGAGGGCGTGGGTAGGCGTGAGTGGGGAAGGGCGTGTACAATAGGTTCTTGGATGTCGTTTCTCAGAAGGGGCTCCGCGGGGGGCGCTTTGCTTTCTCTGGCTTGGTGTATGGGGGGG
>MU842995.1:0-80659 GCA_030867305.1 Colletotrichum zoysiae | reverse complement strand
GTGTGCTTTTCGGTCTGTCTGCGAACTCCTTACTAGACTTAGTTAGAGGCTATAGAACTACTAAAAGGTAGCTGTTAGTTTATCTGTTCATACCACATTACGTAGTATTGCTTGACTCGTGGAGCTCCCCCCTGACTGGCCAATGCTAGCCATGGATGGGATGGCATGATCCATACCCACAGATGGTATAGAATGTCATCCATGACCAATACTAAAAGATCGGATGGCAGCTTGACCAGCTTGCCTTTGGTTTGTTTTGCTAAATCAGCGCTTAATAAGCAACTACTGCTATTTCGCGCCGCTTTGCTAGCTTGTCCTAGCGGCACCACGCTACAGCCGTTAACCGAAACATCGCACCGTATTACGCGCATATAGAAGCGCCTATCTATTATCCTAACGCAGGCAGGCAATCGTCGTTTTTCCCCCGAGGCGGCCTAGCGCATTACCGTTATCGGGTGGAGCTGCTATTGAAGAACCACGGATCCGAGCGTCAGCCAGCCCCTGTCTTCCCGCCTGTTTTGGTGACACTGGGACTGGCATCACTACAAGCATAGGCCTTGCGATACCTATTTTCTTCCCCTTTCGTTTTTTAGTCCTTCTGTGGCGTTTAAGTACGCTGTTCTCCTCCTCAAGGGTCTTAACCCTAGCTTCTAACATTATAACCTGATCCGCAATTCCTACCGCTCCTTTAAGAAATTGCTCAATAGTCGAACAGCCAGGTGTCGGGGAGCTGCCCGGATGATGAAGGAATAGATCTTTAATAAGAGTTCCTTGAGAAGTTATCTCCGATGCGTTTCGTCGCGTCTGAGAAGTCTAACCTAGGGGTATTGCTAGGAGAGAACCTGGATGTAATAGAGTGTGTAACTTAACGTCTAGCTTTAACAGCACACTCTCTAGGACAACACATTTCGCGTAAGCCCTCTCGGCAAAGACCTTGGCCCACGCCTATTCGTCATTCGCTGTAGCAATCTGCAACGCGTTATAGTATAATCGTAGAATCCGCGCGTTAGTAATTACGTTTTCCTCCACTAGGCGCTTCATCTCGTACGCGTGATAAAGACATGCAACGGGTGTTAGCACAACGCATGACCCGCCTCTAATCAGATTGTCAAGGTGTATAATTGTATTAAAACGGTTATTATAATGCACACCCTAGGAGTCTACGAGTAATTTTTGCTTACAGGAATAAATAAATTCTAAAAGATTACTATAAGTATACCTGTTTAGTAGTAAAGTTATAACTACCTATAACCTCTATCGATTAAGATCGGGTGTCTACACTACAAGCGCTAAGGCTATAAGATAACTAACAGCAGTAGGTTTATTCTCTACTTAAGAGTACTAGTTATCCTAGTACTAGTCTAGTTATAGCAGCTAACTTTATAATTATAGTTTCTATTATATTAGCCCTATTCTATTAGAGATATACTATAATATTAACAGTTAATAGCTTTAATTTTCTACTATAGTATTTTATAACTTATGTACCTATCTAATTGCTAGATTAGTAGTAATATATAGATAATATCTAAGTACCTGATATTTTAGAAATCTAGATATAACGTTTTAACTTAGCTATCTTTATATAATCTAATAAGACGTTCTAAGAGAAAACGCTAAGTTTAAGTTATAAATACCCTCTAGAGTGAGCCGGTTAGCACTATATAGTAGAAGGGCTCCCTACCGGCTTCCTTAACTAGTAATATTAATACTGTTCTTTAATAAATTCTAGGTATATAATAGGAATATAAGCTGATATAATAACAGAGGGATAGCTTTAGCTCTACTTTATACTTAAGAACTTACTAAAGGGTGTAGTATTAGTTATAGTATTAAAATTAACACTACTAAAGGTAATCCTTCTAGCTTTAAGTTATCTTTAGGATAACGATATAGCATTTACCTTAAGCTGCACTTATAATAGCAATTTATAAAGCTATTCTAGGCTTTCTTACTAAAATTAGCTTTCTTTACTATAAGATAGCTAATACTTAAGAAACAGTACTATAGATCCTAAAGGTATAACTCTAAAAGTGTATCTTATAGTTAAACGGTATCTTATAAACCTTACACTCTATCTTATTATTATTATTAATCTTTAATAAGTGCTTCTACTTAAAGTGCTTAGTTAGGTTATAGGATAAGTAGAACTCCTAGATAAGATTATCTACCTAAGGATTATCTAGAGAAAGTGTATAGGCCTAACTAATATATATAAAGCATCTTTATAGCCTCTCTATCTTATCTCTAGTATATATAGAGAGCGTAGTAATAGAAAGAGGGCTGTCTTCTAAACTATTAGAAGGCGCCTTAAAAGGCATTTAAGAGAGTAAGTCTTTTAATAGAGGCTAAGGCCGGCATATAGTATAACCTTTCTAAATAAGATAATATATAGATACTGTATTAATAGCGTTATCTCTCTATTAGTACTGGTCTTTAAGTGTAGTAATAAGTGGAGCAGTAAGCACTATAAGTAAGCTCTTTTATACTAGCCTCTATAAACAGTAAGTGTCTGCTACTGCAGGCTTAGTAAAATTATTACCTTATAATTAGCACTTAATATTATTAACTGCCTAGTTATTAGTCTATTTATATATAATATAATACTTAAGCTCTCTCCTAAGTCTCTACTTTTTATTATAAATCTCTTATTTAGTATCCTTATAGGCTTTAGAGCTAAGAGGTAGTTATTAGAGGGCTGTTATTAATCTTTAGATTATAGGATAAGTAATAATAGATACAGATTACTCCTATATAAGGTTAGTTAGCTAACGCTTACTAATAGAGTAGCTAATACTACTAGACTATTTAATTAGTACTTATTACAGCCTCTAGCTATAGAGGATGCCCTAAAGATTAGTACTAATTTTATATTTAAAATAGTAATACTAAAACAGTTTAAAACTAGTATAACTTAAGATAAAGTTTTAGAGTACCTTACTAATATTAACTATAGCTTAGGGTTAGTATTACTTAATAAGCCTAAGAGAGAGGTAGAATTTAAACTGCTTTAATTAAATTTATTTACTGTATTATAGTGTAAGCTATAAAGTATAGTAGAGTATTCTAACTTAAGAAGCCCTCTAATTCTCTTAAACTAGGCCCCTATTATAGCCTCTAAAATTAACTTATTAGGGGATAGTTTATAACTAATAGTTATTAAAATAGTATGATAGAAAATATAAGTGTTATTAAAGTCCTCTTATAACAGTAAAGGTAACTTAAGCTTACTAGAGTAAATATTAAGCTTTTTTAGCTAATCTAGTAAGGTAAGGCTGGGTGTATAAAATACCTAGTAGTAAAAGAGGATGCCTAAAAGAAATATATATAGGCTAAGCAGTAAGGAGAGATTAAATATAGTTTTAGAGATTAGGTAGGTATTCCTAGTAATATATTAGCTTATAATATTACTTAATAAGCCAGTACTAGGTCTATACTAAGCTTTAGCACTAAGGTATTCCTTAGTAAACTTTAGAGTAAATTAAATAAGAAGCTTATACAGGCTGCCTTCTAGATCCCTTACTAGAATAATATATATATCCCTAAAATAAAGCTTTATAATAGCTCTCTAGTAAGCTCTAGCAGGAGTAACTAATAGAATAAAGAGTATAGTAAAAAGGTATACTTCTCTTACTCTAAATATCTTCTATATTATACTTAGTGTTTCTTTAATATACTACTTAAGTTAATTAATAGTTATAATACAGTTAGCCTATACCTAGTTATTTAGGCTGTACTTCTTAGCTAGTCTTCTAATAACCTAATCTAGTTAGTAAAAAGCAGTTAGGTTAATTTAAAATATATATACACTTTATATATACTATAACCCAGCTTAAAAGATATTCTCTTACCTATAGCCCTCTTAAATATAAGTCTAAAGATCTTCTAGTATATTCCTAAAGAGCTTTTCTTTTTAATACTGCTTCTCTTCCTCCTATCTTTACTAACTTTCTAGCTGAGGTACTAATTAAAGAAGTTATAGAGGATTTTAATTAAGAGCGTTTTATAGTATTATAGAGGGTTATAGTTAAGAACCTTATAATATTTATAATTTAGGACGTTAGCTAACTGTAATACTAAGGTAAGCCTATATTATCCTTATAAGCGCTACTACTCTTTAACGTTATCTAGTAATACCGTTATTAACAGACTATAATCTTAATATTTAAACTTACTATTATTTATATCCTCTACCGCTTTTTACTAGTACTTAAGTAGGTAGAGATTTCTACTAAACAGCTTAATCTAGTCTTTAACATTAAGTTCGGCATCCTTATTAAGGTCTTTAGTATCTGTTATATTAGTGTCTAAGCCGTCTTAATCTTTATTTATATTAAAGATATCCTTAGTTACTTTAAAGGTACTTTTACTAATATCATTATCCCTAGGTAAAAAAGAATTATCTAAGTTATAGGTATTAATATAATAGCACTAGAGAGGTAGTATAGTAATAGAAGAAGTATAAGACTTATTAGGGAGGGGTAAATACTAGTATAAAGAGTTAAAGCTGCTACTATAAGCGTTTATTAGAAAAAGATAGATAAGAAGGGATATAGATAGAATAGAATTTAGAGGGAAGTAGGTATAGCTTATATACCCTTAGTGTATAAGCTAAATTAACAGCCTTAGTAGGAGCTATTCTTAGATATATTAGATAGTATAAACTAAAAATAGCAGCTTTAGAAAATATTACTATAGATAAGTTAAAAGGTACCTTAAGCAGTACCCTATAGTATATACCCTACTTAGGACTGCACTTAAAGCACTAGGTAGGTCTATAATCTTAGCTTAGCCTACATAACGCAGTGGTGTGCATCTAGCAACAGGAGCTCTGCTCCTAGTCGGTTTAATTCTAACTGCAGGAAGACCTTTTATAAATTCTAATTAGCAACCAGAAGGAGCAGAAGGGACCTACATATACTACTACCTAAGTGTATATAAAAGGTAGGGCCTCTAGGCAGGGCAGGCCCTCTAGGTAGGTATAGGCCTCTAGCTATTAATAGGGAAGAAAAATACTAGGTAGTTATACTGCATTAAGTCACTAGGACTAGCTACCAGCCCTTTTCCCTATAGGGGTTTTTTAGCTAACTAGGCCTAGGTTTATTTCTTTAAAGGTTCCTAGCAGCTAGAAGGCACTATTAGGTTATATATACTAAGATAAAAAGCTTACTAGGTAAGAAGGATTACCTAAGGTAGAACTTAGGTAGCTTAATTAAATTCTTAAATAATCTTAGCTTAAAGTAGCGTTAGGTTTTTAACTAATATACTACTAAATTTAGAGGTAGATTCTACTAAAATATAATATACTCTAATAAGCTAGATACTTAAAAAGTAAAAGGTAGGGGTAGATTTAGTATATTAATAAAAGAATACCCCCTATCTATAGAAAGGGCTATCCTATAGTCTATATATAGTTTAAATAGATAGCTATAGAACTAGCTATTTCTTTAAATATAGCTAGTCTTAGAAATAGCTATCTAATTAGCTATATAAATAGCTAATAGGATACCTATAAAGTTAGTTATAAGTTTAGCTAATAAAATAGGCTATTTTTAGCTATAGAATGTTCTATTCTATAGCTAAGGATTAGTATAGCTAGTGCTTATACTAAAGCATATTAAGTAAGTTTAATAGTATAAGTAGTAATAGCTATAACCTAGTAATAAACTAAAGAATTAGCTAATAAGTAGTAAAGTATAGTTAAAAGATTTAAAGTAGGTAATAATATATAGCTATTAATATATAACTATTACTCTCTATAACTAAACTATAAGCTTAAATAGCTATATTATTATTACTAAATTACTAAAGTAATTAGCCCCTTTATAGTTAAACTTAATATACTTAGTAATATCTATAACTAATTTTATATAGACCTATTATACTATACTAAAAGTAAATCTTTACTAAACTAAAAAGCCTATAATATATAACCTCTCCCTTTAATAAAAGATAATAAAAAGGAATAACGTATTATAAAGATAATTAGTATATAATAGTATAGTAAAAAAAAAATAAAACGTACTAAGTACTAATATACTAAAAGGGTTTTACTAAAGCTATATAGAAATCTATTAAATTAATTAAAGATACTATAGCTTTAAACTCTTTTAAAAAGAAGTATAGACCTATTAATATTTATAATAAAGGTAATATATATATATAAATAAAAATAAGAATATATAATAAGTAGATAAATAATAAATCTCTATTAAAGGGCTATAGCTTAAAAAGAATAACTAGACCCTATAAAGTAAGTAGTAAGGCTATATAGAATAAGTATACTTAAAGTATATAAAAGAATCCCCTACTAAAAGTCTTTTAGCTTAAAGGAGAGGCTATAACTAAAGTTAGTAGTAATAAAGTTAATAAAGTAGAAATATAAAGTTAGTATAAAAGTTATATAAGAGAGAGAATAAAACTAATACTTACTCTTTGAAAAGAAACTAAGATCTCTTTAACTATAATAATAAAGCGCTTACTTTAAATAGCTATAAAACTACTTAAGTAAGAAGTAACCTTACTATATATAGTATTAGTAGTAGTAGTAGTAGTAGCTTAAGTAGTAGTAGTAATAGTAGTAAAGACTAAAAAAAGAGAAGTAAGTATAATAAGTATATTATTAGATATACTATAGGTATACTTTTTATATATCTTTTTAATACTCTTTTATACCTTTTACTTTATATTAGTTATAGCCTTTTAGTCTTAACAGCTAGCTAGAAGGAGGTATACTCTATAGAGCTAGAAGTAGTTAGAGTAGTAATATAAGTGTCACAAGAACAAGTATTATAGATAGCTTCACACATAGAACACGTGCAGCACCACGTAACCATAGGTATATAGTCGCCCTTCTTAAGGACCTTACCCTTAAGAAGGTTAACTATTATAAGACTATCTACTTATACCTTTTATTTACTTATTTGCTTATGCCTATTATTTATTACTTATTTTACTACTTCCTTTTGCCTGCATTACTCTACTTAAGTTCGCTGCTTTCACGCGTCTCTTTACGTCACTTTAGTTGTATCTAACTAAAGTCCTCTACAGCCTATTTGCCCTGTCAGAACCAGAACGGCTGCCAGGAGGGCTGTATCAATAATTAGTAAGAGATATTACTTTATAGAGGCCTAAAGAGGCCTTAAGGATTTAAGTTATATAAGTAAGGTATAAAATTTATATAAGTAGTACGAGACTTATAGGTTAGTAGCTATAGTTAGAATATATATAGAAAAAATAATAGTACCTATAGGTATTAATATTCTTTATATAATAGATAATAGTAGGGTTATATATAAAGTAGTAAGTATATAAAAAGTAAGAGTATATATAAAGAATAGTTAGTATATAGGTAGAAGTAATAGTAAGAGTAGTAGTAAAAGTAAAAGTATTAATATAACGTTTCTTTATAATAAGAGAGCTATAGTTAGCCTTATTAGCCTTATTATTATTATTATTATTCTAGTAAGGTTAGTTAATTATATAATATACTTACTATAGAGAAGTAACTTATAGTAAGGGTAGGTAACTAGGGCTTAAGGCCTAGAGAAGTAATAGGGTTAAGGGCCTTATTATTCTTAAGGGATAAGGAGTAGCTAGAGATAGTAGGGGGCTATCTTATAAGTTAATAATTAATTAATAGTATATATATATATATATAGACCTATATAGGGATTAATTTACTTATAGCTATTATAAGTTATTTAATTTTTATAATTAATAACTAATAATTAGTAAAAAGAATAATAAAAATAAAAAGAAAGTATAGTTATATATAGAATAAATACTTATAATATTAATAAAAAGTCTAGTAAAAAAAGAAAAAAATAATAAGCCTACTAGCCTATAAGAATATTTAGTAGGCTGTTTTTTAAAATATAGTATATAACTGTTAAGGGCTAGTAGAGCCCTATAGTATAAGAGAGAAGTATATATTATAGGCTATACTATAATAAGTATAGCTAGGCTAGTACCTACTATAACCTACTATTACTTATAACTAGCTAGAAGAGGTATATATATATAATATATATAAGATAAATACTTATATAAACTATATATTATTTATACTTTCTACCTTCTCTCTTTAGCTTAAATAAATTATATTAAGTTACTATATACGTATTATAAGGTAATACTAGCTTATTATATCTTTAGTAAATAGTAAGGATATTAGTAATATTATAAGTAGTAATACTAATATACTTACTTCTTTTTAAATATAGGCTAGCTAGTATTTAATATAGGTAGGTATTACTATTCTATTAGTAAACTATAGAGTTAACCTTATTAATAAAGGTCTATTAGTAGTACTATAAAAAGGTAGTTATATAGTTAAATTAATAGTTATAATAGTTATAGTAACTACTAGTAATAGTATAAAAGATCTATTTATTATTAATATAACTAGTAGTAACTTACTACCTATAGTTAGTTATAAAGGATAAACTCTTTTAGTATTTATTAGTATAAGTATAAATAGTCTTATATATCTTCTTTTAGTCTCTCTATTATATATAGGTATACTTAAATATAATAGCAGTAGGTTATAATATAAAGGGTTTTTTATAGTAAATATATATACTAAAGCTGTTATTATAGTAAGTATTAAAGAGGGCTTATTAAGCAGCCTTAAAGATAGGAAAAGTCTTTTTAATAAGTAGGTATATATATTATATATAATCTATACTAATATAATTAACTATATACTTATAAGTAATATCTATTATAGCAGGCAGTTATAAATAGCTTTAATTAATAGTAATAGTAATAGTAACAGTATAAGAAGGAAATTTACTATAGATAGGGTCTCTAGAGATTAGGTAGGCTGGCTAGTAAAAGTCTAGGACTAGAGTTACGCCACAATTAGCGGCAGATTAGCGGTAGTTAGCAGCAGGGTATCCCCGCCCTATATATATAATAAAGTCTTAGCTCTCTCTCTGCCTTAATAGAGGCTCCCTCACTTTCACCTTCGTGGTACTTGGTCAGTTTCCTTATGCTACAGAGAACTTAAAGCATGTTGGGCACGAACCGTGGACTATGTCGCCCAGCAAGCTGGTGGAGTGCAGCACTCCCACTACAGTACAGACACAAGTCTTAATCGGGAATATATGTCCGGATTAGGCATGGATCGGCAAACACGAAGCCGGAACGAAGTAGTTCTTAACGCCCCCAACTATAGGGAGACTGGCCAACCTCTGTCGCCGTGTCTTATTAAAACCCGAGACCATGAGATCCTACGTAAGGACCTATTGCGCCATTGTCAACACACCACATTGTAAGCGCCATGGGGACGTACGCACATCTCTACTATCTTGGCTTGACAGCCGTTGGCTTCGATGCGCTCTGGGGTGTGATGGTGCGCAACGGGACAGCACAGGCTATCGGACAAGCAAAGACGACAGGTGTACTTCCCTGCGGAGAGGCGCTTCGCCGCTCCTACATTGGTTTGGCCGTCGTTGACCGATTTCTTCTCTCACCCGTCATCTTCTACGATGGCATGACACACCACCGCCACCCTGCGCAGCGCGCCCTACTCGTCGCTCTATTCAGCACTATGCAGACTACTTCCTTCACCATGTTCGTCAACGGCATCCGCCATAGTCGGCACCCATTGTGGCCCGCCCTGTAGGGTCCCCGATGATCCGCACCCTGACTGTGCAAGTGCTAATGAGAAGCTCACAAAAGGAAGTCCATGTTCTGGGGCATGTTCAACCAGAGCCATGGGGCCGCATTCGTCTACCCAGTGTACTTTTTCACGCATCTCAAGCAATTCACCCAGCTTAGACACGATCAGGAGCTTGAACACATCGACGAGGCTGACGCCGAAGCCCTCGTGTGCACTAGCGTCATTGCCGCCATCCTACCCTTGTGGCTCATAGTCCCCACCATCGTCCCTTGCTCGACGGACACCAGACAGGTACTGATCGCCTCGTACCGCCTGACGCCTGCCATCCTGTCGATGATGCAACCACTTCTCGCGAGGCTCTTGCGCGTCACCCGACGCAAGAACCAGCCCGGGACGCAGGTCTCCCGGAGCAGGGTCAAGAGGCTCGTCAAACTATCACTGGTGATTTCTGGCGCTGCGGCTGCTATGGGTCATCTTTACGGTATTGCCAGCGGCTGTCTTGCCTCGGGTTCAAGGCTAGTGGATGTATTCTGGCCTGGTGCTACTGATGTGAGACCAGGGGCCCGTGATATCATTACCCAGGGCTGCCATCTTTTCCTACAAAACGACTGGTGGGTCATAGTGGCAGCCGTTGTGCCAGTTGTGTCGGCCATGATCAGTAATGGGAAGCGCGACGGTACAGTTTCGTTGGGGCTGGGGCATCAGGGCTTGCAGCGTTTATTTGGAGGGCTGAAGGACAGATGGGTGACGCTGACAGGGTTGACAATCATGTTCTCTCCAGGCGCTGCGCTTGCTTGGAGCCTAGCTGAAACTGTATAGTAGCATATTATTCAAGACATTTGGATGTTGTTAAAAGGCCAGAACATTGAAGTTGTAATTTGATGGGTCATTATCAAGCAGGGGTTGTGAAGCCACCTTAACTAATGGTTTCCGTCCTACGGTGTGTAGACAAAGCTCCCCTACGCGCCAAGGTGACCCTTCGCATCTTTCCGGCATACCGGTCAATTCATGCTCGAAGTAGTATAACGCGTGTCATTGTGAAGAAGACGTGGAGAATTGTGGCTTGTTGATAGGCGGACGTCCGGATCGCAGTGATACCTGAGATCTCGTGATTGGGCCGTGCTTGGGAAAGCGAGCTTGGAAGAATGTTGAGATGTTACTTATATCGATTATAATATAGATATCAGTGGCACAAACGTTTGGAAACGGCCCCTTGTCACCCTCTGGAAAGACAAGTCGCGTTCTGCCAAGTTTACCAAGGTCGGCAAAGAAAGATTGGACATCCAGAGAAGTCCTCATGCGACTCGTGGTCCATGTCAACAGTGACATTTGTATGGCGTTTTGTCAGCGGCTCCTCACATAATCCGCAAAGACCAGCAACTGAATGTGAAGATGATGGCAGGACGGCCCATGTGCTGCGATAACTTTAGCTGAGCTTGGCTCAAGCGGCTCGTCTCACTAATAGGCAGATCCATCTCGTAGCCACACCAGGACTTACAAATTCACTTGGAACCGTCAGATCGCAAGCCTGAAACTTGACACGCTAGGCCAACTTTGTACACCCCTTACATTGAAGGAAACTACTTATATGCTTCACAAATGATTGCGTATAGTGAAAACGCCTTTTCTTTTTCTTTTTCGATTCTTGGTCGCTTTCCAGTGAGAGATGAAACGGGCCAGCCTTGATACATCTCGATTTCCTAAAATTCAAAATTTCCCCATAGCCCTGTGAACAGCACGACGATAACAGCCTTCATTCATGGCCCACTCGATAGATTCGGCGATAGCCTTGACATCCTGGCGCCGCCCAGGGATGCTGTGTCCGCCCGAGTGCTCATGGACGCGGACGAGGTTCTGATCGCACAGCTCGCGCACCCGGCGGGACTGTGCGATCATGTCAGGCAGGTCCGCCTTGCCGGTGATGTGCACCGTCGGTATGCGCACGCGATGCGGTGTGAGAGCCGGGTGTAGGGGCCGGGGGATCTGGTCCGGCATGCCGCCGTCCGCGAAGAAGGCGAGGTCGTTGTCGCTCGTAACGGCGCCGATCGTGCGCGCCACGCGGTAGGAGAGCGCGAGATACTCAACGAGGAGCCGGGCTTTGGGGCCCTGCAGCTTCGAGAAGTCGCCGGCTGGGAAGTGTCTCGTCACTGCTGGGTTCGCCACCAGTTCGGCCACTGGGCCTGCACAGTAGCCCGTCTCGGCTGAGAAAGCGGCGACGGACGAGAAGAGTACGGCAAAGTCGAAGGGCGGCGGCCCCTCGGGGTTGTGCAGTTGGTAGTCAAGGATGTACGATGCTGCTATCGAAGCCCCTTGGCTGAAGCCAAAGACGCCATCGAAAGGCCCGTTTTCTTGGATAAAGTCGTCTAGGTCGTCCAGTGTATCACGAATGTCGGCGGGAGCGTAGCCGGCCGTATAGCAGTGGAAAGGCCCCGGGTAGGAAGCTGCCATGCCGGGCCCCCGTTCCCGCTCAATTGCCCCATTGAGATAGACAAATTCGAACCAAGACCCCAGCTCCCGTTGTAGTGGTGTAAGCTGCTCTTTCAAGATTGAGGCTGACGAGCCCACACCGTGCAGAGCAAGTATTCTCTTCATGATGATGTTATGACAATCGAATTTAGTAAGTGATTGGAAAAAGATGAGATCAAAATCGGGTGAGGCTAAAAACACTCGCCCAGGATATGTCAAGTGAGGTTCATGTGGACGGAATAGAAGTAGCAGGAAGACAGACGATGCACGCAGGAGCAGATATGCCTCGGCGGCTCGGGAAAACGATGTATGGTTGATGGCCGAGTTTCCCGTTTGCACAGTACCTAATCTCCGAGTATAGCTGACAGATCTGACTACGCTCGATTTCCGTCCGTCATCTGTGCTAGATGGCGAGTTTCCGGGAGGAACGTTATCTTGCGTCAAGCAGGGCCTGTACATGCCGCACGCAGTCAATGAGACGTACGCAGAACGCGGATGCAGCAACAGATTAGGACATTGCAGTCACTTTGACCAGCGCCGATGCGGCCGAAGAAAGTTCTTGGGCATTATCCAGGTATGGCTGCATCGTGTTGCAGGGGCTGTTGTAGTCACGGCCAATCATTTGCCTAGGGAGGATTTCCCGATTGAGAATATACCAAGAATAGAAGGAGCAAAGAGACTCACACGAAACGGTAAGAAAGCATCGTCACTCCTTAACGGACCCTGGCGTGAATGTTACATGAGAGGGATCAGCGGAACGTTTATTGGATAGTTTGATTGACTTGATAAACTTGGTAATACTGCCGCTGGCTGACAAGGTGATAATAATACTTGAGCTCTGAACAAGCTGCCAGCCTATGTTGTTTACACTACATTGATTGCCACGAAGACACATCATTGAGCTGCCTGTCAATTGCTATTCTGCTGCTTGACTCCGAAGCCTATCGCTATGGCTCCAACCAAAGAACCCATCGCCATCGTTGGCGCGTCCTGTCGCCTGGCTGGCCAGGCCGCATCCCTGCCGGGCCTTTGGGAAATGATGTGCAAGTCCCGAACGGCACACAGCCGCGTCCCTCCCTCGCGGTGGGACGCCGATGCTTGGTACCACCCAGACCCGGACCGCAAGGGCTCGGTAAGTTGGCTCTTTCTCTGGCACGATCAAACAATTACCCCACATGGAAGAAAGGCTAACTGTTGTTTGTATTCGCCCGCATCTTAGCTCACCACCACGCATGGCTTCTTCCTGGACCAAGATGTGGCTGCTTTTGATGCGCAATTCTTCGCTGTCACGGCGAAGGAAGCTGCCGGCATGGAACCTGCCAAACGAATTCTTCTGGAAGTGGCGTACGAAGCATTCGAGAATGGTGAGCACAAGATGCCCCGTAAAATGTCAAAAACCAACTTCATCCCTACTAACCAGGGCATCTACTCTTATAATAGCGGGAATGGGGATCGAGGACGTGGCTGGTTCAATGACGGGTGTCTATGTCGGCAGCATGACGAGCGACTACGAGGCGCTCACCACGCGCGACGTCTACGACCAACCACACATGGCACCGGCAGGCACTAGCGAGGCCATGACGGCCAACCGCGTGTCGTGGTTCTACGACCTTTTGGGTCCTAGTCTGACCGTTGACACTGCTTGTTCATCGAGCTTGTACGCCCTGCATTTGGCATGCCAGTCTCTTCTTCTGGGGGAAACAGATATGGTGGGTTCCGGAAAATGCCTCCCTCTCCTTTCTGTTAGTCCAATACACTCATCGCATATGTAACAGGGACTGGTCGCTGGTGTCAATGTGATTCTGGACCCCAATTTCATGGGTCAGCTGGTAGCCATGCACATGCTGAGCCCCGACGGCATATCGCACTCATTCGACCACCGTGCTAACGGTTACGGCCGTGGCGAGGGTGTCGGTGCCCTGATCGTGAAGCGTTTAAGCGACGCTATTCGGGACGGTGACACGATCCGTGCGGTCATTCGCGGGTCCAGCGTCAACGTGGATGGCAAGACGCCCAGCGTCACTATGCCAAGCTCTGATGCCCATGCTGCCTTAATTCGCCGGGCCTACAAGGACGCCAACCTGTCACTCGCAGACACCCAATACGTTGAGATGCACGGCACAGGCACTCCAGTCGGAGTAAGTGACCCCCTCGTCATTGGTTGTCTCCGCCCATGTACTCAGGCCAAGGACTGATTTTCTTGCATTACAGGATCCCATCGAGCTTGCAGGTATTGCTGCAACTTTTGGTGCAGCCGCAACCCCTGAGAAGCCCATCCTGGTTGGTAGCATCAAGCCGACTGTCGGTCATACCGAGGGTTGCGCTGGTCTTGCAGGTGTCTTCAAGGCGATGCTGGCGCTGGAACATGGCATTCTCGTGCCAACAGCAGAGATTGAGGCCGTTCACCCTAAGCTACGCTTTGCGGAGAACAACCTTCAACTGGTTCCGGCTACCATGGCTTGGCCGAGTGCAGGCCTGCGTCGTGTTAGCGTCAACTCGTTTGGCTTCGGGGGTGCGAATGCTCATGTCATTCTTGACGATGCTTACCACTACATGAAAGAGTTTGGGTTGGATGGCAAACATGCCACATCTATCCACCCACGGCTCGATAGCATCCCTGCTCTTCCTGCGGCCACAAATTCGGGAACCAACGGCCACACGAATGGACACACCAATGGCCACACCAATGGAAATGCTGTGATTCCACCCATCAAGAAGCTCTTCACACTCAGCACGCGTGACGAGAAAGCTCTCCAGCGCCTGGCCAAGTCCCTGGCCCACTACTGGAAATCTGGTGGTATTGGTCTGGGGTATGCGGACGAGGACCGCTATGTTTCCGACGTGGCTTACACCCTAGGTTGCCGGCGCTCAAAGTTTGATTACCGCTCTTTCGTTGTCGCCTCAACCATCAAGGAGCTCTCTGAGCAGCTCGACCAGGCTCCACCCAAGTTGAAAAGAGCGCCGAAGCAGCAAGGTCTTGCTTTTGTCTTCACGGGACAGGGCGCGCAGTGGGCTGGTATGGGACGGGAGCTCGTCGAGTTCCCTGTCTTTGCGGCCAGCATCGCTCGGAGCAAAGCTATCATGGACAAGGTGGGTTGCCCATTCGACCTAGAGACGGAGCTTGCGGACGTCGAAAGTCCCAGGATCGAGAGAGCCCTCTACAGTCAGCCTATCTGCAGCGCCGTCCAGATCGCTTTGACTGACCTCCTGGCCGACTGGGGCGTGACGCCCAAAGCCGTCGTTGGACACTCGAGTGGTGAAATTGGTAAGCAGTCCCGATTCTGACATGGGACACAAAGCTGTGCAGGTTGTTAACGGGCTCTTCTTCTAGCCGCCGCGTATGCTGCAGGCATCATCACCCATGAGGACGCCATCAAGGTTGCATACTTTCGTGGTGTTTACTCCGAGACAGCCGCCAACGGCCCAAAGAACGGCGCCATGGTGGCTGCCGGAATTTCCGAGGAGGATGCAAACGAATACTTGAAAGACCACCCAGTGGATTCAGCTGTCGTGGCGTGTATCAACAGCCCGAAGAGCGTGACACTCTCAGGCGACGCCGATGTCGTGACTGCTCTCGAGGCCAGCATCAACAGCGATCAGAAGTTCGCGCGCAAGCTCCGCGTCGCCACGGCATATCACTCTCCTCACATGCGAGTTGTGGCCGACGGATGCCTGGCGGCCATGGCCGAAGCTGGCGTCGGCGCACCCAAGACGACCGAGACGCTCATGTTCTCTTCAGTCACGGGTCAGCTGATTGACCCTGCCGAGGTCGGCCCCGAGTACTGGGTGCGCAACATGTGCAGTCCGGTGCGCTTCTTGCAGGCTGTTAACGCCATGCTGACGTGGTCACCCAGCAAGCGGCGGCTTCGAAGCACGGCGGTCCAGTGGACCTCCCTTGTTGAGCTGGGCCCTCACTCTGCTCTTGAGGCTCCCCTCGTCCAGATCATGGAGGGAATCGACAAGAAGCTCCCGCAGCAACTGCCCTATACGTCGGCCCTTGTTCGCAAGGAAAATGCCACGACGACGGCGCTCAAAGCGGCTGGCCATCTCTGGGCGCTGGGCTACCCAGTGGCACTTGCCGCCGTCAACCGCGAGGCCACTGAGCATGCTTCGACGCCGCATGTCGTCGTCGATCTGCCTGCCTACCCGTGGAACCACGAAAAGACCTACTGGCACGAGTCCGCCGCGACCAAGGAGCTGCGCCTTCAGCACCAGCCTCGCACCGACTTGTTGGGTGCGCCCATTGAGAACCAGAATCCCTTTGAGCCGGAGTGGAGAAACTTCCTCAGTGTGCGCGAGAGCCCTTGGGTCGAGGACCACAAGATCACCGGGACCACGCTCTACCCTGGTGCGGGAATGCTCATCATGGTCGTAGAGGCAGCGAAGCAGATCGCTGCCAAGGATGCTGTTACCGAAGGCATCGAGTTCAGCAACGTCACTTTCGACCGCGGCCTTGTCATCCCGAGCGATGGTGCCGTCGAGACACGCCTCAGCCTCACGACGCCCACGGGAGACAATGCTGCTTACTCGTTCTCCGTGTTCTCGAGGCTGGGCGATGCGCCCTGGGCTCGCCACTGCTGGGGTTCCTTCACCATTTTCTACAAGGACACCGAGGCTGCTGTCTCTGACAACACCTTGGCATCTCAGGAGTGGAAGACGTACACCGAGGCGTACGAGACGCTCAAGATCACTGGTACCGACAACGTCGACATCAAGAAGCTGTATGAAAATCTTGAGGCTCTTGGTATGGGCTACGGCCCGACATTCCAGAATCTCACTTCGCTGGTCGCGTGTCCCGAACAAGGGGCCTGCTACGGCACGATTGTAAGTAATTATTCTCACACACACAGCCAAAGTGAGAGATTTCTAACCACCAACACCTTTCATTCAGGCCGTCCCTGACACGAAGAACATCATGCCATTTGGTTACGAGTTTCCCCACGTCATTCATCCCGCCACGCTCGACGCTATTTTCCACTTGATCGTTGTTGCGGTTGGAGGCGGTCCGTCCATGACTGAGGCCGCTGTGCCTTTCCAACTCGAGAAGATGTACATCGCATCCGACCTTCCCAGCGGCGCAGGCGCTGTGTTCTCAGGATACGCCAAGAGGGCTTACAACAAGGACAAGCTGATGACAGCAGACTTGATAGCCACAGACACAGCTTGGAGCGCGCCAAAGGTCGTTCTCAAAGGCCTGGTCATGCGACAAGTCACATCCGGCAGTGCTGACAGCGACGCCTCCAGCGACTCGATTAAGAAGAGGACCACTCAGTTGATCTGGAGGCCAGACCCGGCTACCGTGCTTGAAAGTAGCGCGGGTGCTGCTGCTGCGCCAGGCACACAATCTCTGCAAATCACAAGTCTGCGAGACTGGATCGAACTGGAGTGCCACAGGTCCCCCAAGCGACGGGTGCTCCTGGACGCCTCTACTCTGCCGACCACTATCCTCGAGGAATTGGCACCATTTACGCATGGCGGAACCCACTTGTACCGGGGCATCACACACTGCACCGTGGTTGCGCAGTCGGAGAAAGAGCTCGAGACCTGGAAGACTCACGCCTTGACGGCGAGGACGTTGTTCGAGTACCGCAACACATATCCGACCGCCGAAGGGGCCGAGGCTGATCTGGCCAAGTACGATGTGATCATCATGGGTGGTAGCGGATCTGTCAATACCGAGGAGTTGGGTCACATACTGCACCCGAACGGCAGGCTTCTCATCTGGCAAGCTGCCATTCCTGGCGGCCTTACAACCGGATCTCAGACATCTCTCAAGCTCCCCGCCGGCTTCAAGGGTATGGAGATTTCGCTTGATGCGGAACAGACCCTCATAATCGCTGGCTTGAGCCAGACGTCTGTGCAAGCACCTGCGGCGGTCTCACTCCTTGTTCCTGACAGCGTGACAGCGGACACAAACGATGGCGTGGCGGCCATCATCCGATCCGAACTGCATAGCCTCGGTGTCCAGGCTGACTTTGTCCACTGGAAGGATATCCCCCAGGTCGCGGGCAGCAAGCCGGTGATCTCGCTGCTAGACCTGTGCGGACAAGCCATCAACGACTGGACCAGCACGCACTTTGAGCAGTTCCAGCAGCTTGTCGCTGACGCCTCGCATATTTTCTGGATCACCAAATCTGGCCTGGGTGACCAGCCATCCGAGGACGGACTGCGCAGCGCCACCGCCCCTGGACTCTTCCGCGTCCTGCGCAACGAATATCCCCAGCTCAAGCTTGCTCACCTGGACCTATCGCCTGGGTTCGACCTCACTGCCCCTGGGGGTGCCAAGTTGATCGTCAGCACCTGGTTGCGCACTTGCCAGCCTTCATCGGACACCGATACTGCAGCGGACTTGGAGTTTGGAGAACGGGACGGCCACATCCTGCTCCCACGTGTCGTGACTGCGCCTGGTATGGACGAGGAGGTGGCACTAAGTGAAGGCACGGCTCCAGCCATCTCCACATCGCTTGCGAGGCACCCCTCACTCCGTCTGACAGAAACTGGCAGCGGTCTGGTCTGGACGACTGACGGCACAAATGCCGAGGACCCTCTCAGCTCTGAGGAGGTGGTGATCCGCGTGTCACACCTGTCTGTGGACTGTGACCAGCTTGACCCCGAGGCTGCCACAGAGGCGCTGCTCGAAGGCAACTTCGTCACGGGTGTCATCACCCGTGCGGGTTTCAACTCGACGGGGCTCAGGATTGGCGACCGCGTTCTCGCCGTTGGTGGTGGCAATACCGGCTGCCACACACTGGTGCGCCGGGATCGCAGCCTTGTATTGCGGTGCCCCGATGTCCTCGACAGCACTGCGGCAGCGACAAAGGCTTGGCTGCACATGACAGCCCTGTACGTCGCGAGGCATGTCTCCCGCTTAGAGCGGGACGATGTGGTGCTGATCGAGAATAGCTCGACCGGACTTGGGCAGACTCTGCTGTACGCGGCTCGCCGCGCCGGTGCCAGAGTCATCGCCACGGTTGGTACACTGGAGGACAAAGCGCGCCTCTTGAAGCGCTTCGGGCTTGAGGACGAGGCCGTTGTGGTCCTGCGAGGTGCGAGTGACCTTTCCTCGCTCGATACTGTACTTGCAAGCAAGGTCGGCGGAGGCGGCGTGGACGTTGTGGTCGCTTCGGCCAGCCAAGGTTCTGTACTTGTCAGCATGCTGACGACGAGCCTTTCCGACTTTGCGCGTGTCATCCTGGTCAGCTCCCGCAGCGGCGCCGCTAGAGCACCGCTTGCCGTCCGCGGCAATGTGCAGGTAGCGGCCATCGACCCGATGCAGGTGCTCCGCCAGCGGCCGGCCCTTGCGGCGCAGCTACTGTCCGAGGCGGCGGTGGCCCTCGCGGACCCGGCCGGTCTCCTCTCGGCTGCGGGGCCGGCCGAGACGACCCTGAGCGTCGCCGAACTGCCGGCGGCACGGGCCTGGCTGGGGAACCCTACGAGCTCCGGAATCCTGTCTATCGAGTTTGCCGCCGACGCGGTTGTGCCCCTGGCGCCTGCTCCGCCTCCGCCTCTGCAGCTGGACGGCAGCGCCACGTTCGTCCTTGCCGGAGGCCTGGGCCAGCTGGGCTTGCGTATCGGCGACCTGCTCGTCGCTCACGGAGCCAAGCACTTGTGCTTCCTCTCGCGCTCTGGTAACCGCGCTCGCCACGAGGACCGCCTAGCGGCGATGGAGTCTCATGGGTGCCAAGTCGCCATCTTCGCGTGCGACATCGGTTCGGCGGATGCGGTCAGGGACGTTGTCGCCCAGATCACCAAGCTGGGGCGCCCCATCAAGGGTCTGATCCAATGTGCCATGGACCTCCAGGACAGTCTCTTCCCCAAGATGAACTACACGCAGTGGCGCACCTCCTTGGCGCCCAAGGTCAGTGGTACCTGGAACCTGCACGACGCCCTCCCCGCCGACCTCGACTTCTTCGTTATGCTGTCCTCGGTCGTCTCCATCATCGGCAACATCTCACAGTCCAACTACGCCGCGGGCAACTCCTACATGGACACTCTGGCCCGCTTCCGCCGCGCGCGCGGGCTCGCAGCAACGTCCATCAACGCCGGCCTCGTGCGCGACACAGACCACACCGTCGACGGCACCCACATGACCGACTACCTCGCCCGCTTCACCCACATTGCCAGCGTGAGCACCGACCTCGACGAGCTCACCTGCGGCATCACCGCTGCCATCAGAGGCACCACTGCCAACGATGAGCCCGTGCCGCCCCAGTTTGTGTTCTGCATGACCGACTCGCTGCGTCCCGATGGGGTCGATACCTGGGCTGGCGACGCCAAGTTCCTGCACCGCGTGGCTGTCGCTCGTCCCGTGGACGACAACGGCTCCGGTGCAGCTGGACCCAGTGTCGCCGAGAGCTTGCGCTCGGCCACGTCTCTCGAAGAGGCGGCGCTTGTTGTGCAAGAGGCGCTCAAGGTGCTGCTGGCACCTGGCCTTGGGATACAGCCTTGTGATATCAGTGACGAGAGCCCACTGTATGACATTGGAGGTGAGTCAATTCCAAACCCCCTTTCCCCTTCTCCCGATTCCCGTACCATTATTCTCCAATGCACCGAATCTGACACCATCACCACAGTGGACTCCTTCAAGGCCGTCGAGGTGCGCAACCGCGTGTTCCGCGACCTCGAGAGTGAAATCTCCGTCTTTGAGATCCTTAGCCCGAGCAAGCTGGCGCAGACGTCGCGTATAATTGCAACACGCAGCCGACTTGTCTCTGCGGAAGTCCGTGCTGCTGATAATACGACAGCTGAGTGAAGAGAGTCTTCAGATCAAGGTGGTCTTAATCTAGCAGGAATCTTGTTGTATTAAATTTTATATTGTATGGTTAGAGATTTTAAGGCAAAGAATATATAAGAAACTTCTTATAAATACCAGACATTAGTTAGAACCCTTTCTTTCTTTATATAGACTCTCCCATACGCTTTGCGATGGCCGTCCGCTTGCTAACTGCGGCATATCGTTGTTGATCGATTGCATCTCTATCAGGTTATATTCTATCGCCTCTCTTGGGATATAGCGACGGACATCGGATTCGTGCCAGGCATGCTTCCGATCGCCTCACACTCGAATCATTCACTTCTTGCAGATAGAGAGCGTTTCACTGTAGGGGCAGTGTGGAAGTAGAGGGTCCTAACTTGCTTTCCACGGCGACATTTGGGTAAGAGTAGGTTCCACGAGCCTTCGTCCAAAACGGACTTTGCCCGGTCGGGCCATGCTCCGTACCGTCCGTTTGCCGGAACGGTGCCCACCACTTTGGGTTGGCGAAGCCATCACGAAGGATACAGCCTCCGCTCCATCTAGATGATTCCAGTGAGGGCCGGATTAGTAGTTGGGTCGGTGACGACCAGCGAATACCTGGTGTTGTATGTATTTTTGGTGTTTCTCTGCTTCGTTGTATCTATATAGTGGTTTGTGCCGGGTCTTGAACGCGAGGGCTTCTACACAGTGGGCCGCTTATATGGACGACGACCTTAAGGCAGACCGGATGGCTCACTACGAAAGCCTTAATTTTATGGGAACTATCAACTGGGCCATTGATATGTAGGAATTCGGCTTGCGTACGCCGCCAGTCTGCCGGGCGCCATATAAGCATATCTCCCTTACTTTACAACATCTAGAGTAGTAAATGGAATACATAGCGACAGCACCGCGAGTTAATCCCGCCAAAGGGGTCTTACAGGGCGGCCGGCAGGCGGATGTTGGATATGACACATCAGTACTCCGTAGCGATGCCTTGTCGTCGTAGTGCGATGAAGCAGGCAGTTTCCCAGGGCAGAGATGGGCATAGAGCGAGAACGGTAGACGCTTGCTAAGCAGACACTTTGTGGGTCTAAACCTCTTGGGTTTGCGCCGATGGGTAACAGAGCTGCGTGCTAACCGATGTGCCCAATGGTCCCACACGTTCCCACGCGACCAACGACGTTTTGCCCCCATCGCGAAGCTTGGCGGTGACATCTCGCTTCGCAGCAGGCGGTAAACCCACGACGTCGGTCCGTTGTCTCCTCGATGGTTGGATTGCCCTGTTAACCTAGACTGGCCCAAGACGTACCGGTAGCTGACGGCTGGGCGGTCAGCCACATCCCAGCCTGTATGATAGGTATGCGTTATCAGGCCAACACAGAGTGGGACTGCCGATCAATCAGTCAAGTACCTGCCTAAGTCCCTCGCTTAGCTCCTCGCCTAACTGCACAGACCATCTCTTAGCCCCCTTTCTAAAGAAAATTAGAGAAAACAGTAATAACTCTATTATCTTTATATACATCTAAAAACTAATAGGACAGATTAACTTTTTAGGTAAAACTACCCTTAGAGACAGTATGTACTATTATAGGGACCAGGTGTGTTGTGTGTAGTTAAAGAATAATGTTTAGTCTTACCTCTTGAGCATTTACTGACTTAGAGTGAGAGGATTGAAGTCAGGGGGGAGTTGGGGGGGCTGGAGTGACTTTGGAGTAGGTAGGTCAATACTTACTGACTTGGATTTTTAAACGTTTTGGCCCCGGTTTGCCCTGCGCCGTACGCATCCCGTATGATACTTGTTTCTTGAATCCAGATAAGTCGACGTTCTGGTACCGGGATGTTGAGGCCGTCGCAGCCAGCGACTGACTAGCCGGCACCATTCATCGTCGTCTCGCCATGTAAGATTAAACGGTTTCACCAAGGCCCAAGTTATTGGCATCCGTGGTAG
Source organism: Colletotrichum zoysiae (assembly GCA_030867305.1). Taxonomy (NCBI): domain Eukaryota; kingdom Fungi; phylum Ascomycota; class Sordariomycetes; order Glomerellales; family Glomerellaceae; genus Colletotrichum; species Colletotrichum zoysiae. Next base: position 57,880 of record MU842995.1, on the reverse strand, counting down.
CAGAAAAGCATTGATCCTACCTCCCGAGCTGCGAATTGAGGGAGCAAGACTTAAGAGCGGCTACATGGCTACATAAAGGGCTAGCTGTACCGGTTCACTAACGTGAGAAGGAATTATCCTATATTCACATTCAACAAAGAAAAGAAGAAGAAAACCCCCAAGAACAAAAATATTATAATATCCTTACTCTTACTAGCCACCTCATTTCCAGCACAATGAAGTCCACTCTCCTTCTCCTCCAAGCCGCAATTATTGGCTCCGCCCTGGCTCTGGCTGTGCCAAAGGTTGGAGAGTCATCTCTCGACCGCCGGCTCGAAATAGCCGACGCCGACACTACGGTCATTATCAAAGAAGGAGGCGCGGTTGGAAAGCGAGATGTCGCCCCCCGTGGGCACAAGGGAAAAGCAAAAACTGTCGAATCGCCACTCAACACCTGCGCCGGCTGCTAGCCTGCTACTGAGTAGGCGGCCCCATGTCACGGTTAGTCATCGAACAGCAGCGTTTCTACCAGAAGTATAGCCAAGACTAACACACGGTAACAGCTTTGCTGGCTTGCTGGCCTATTGGTTACCTGGTCATCAGTCGTGTGGTCGATTTAGTAGTGGGGTAGTTCGTGTAGCCCGTCAACAATTTGCTTTGGTTTGATACCGAGAGATAGTCAGAGAATATACATGTATCATCGCAAGCGTCACAAGCAGAGGTGTAGATAGACACACTGGCCCGGATGACCCGAGTCACACGTACTACCGTGCTCACGCGCGTCACGGGTATATAGCCTGTCTCCTATTTGCCCCTCTCCATCTACACCTACTAGCTGACATCTTTGCCTGTGTTGGCTTAAAATAGTATTAAAAGATATAGTTAGCTAGATATTTCTTTCTTTCTTATTTTATATTTCTTCTATATATTAAATAAGTTATTATTTCAAGTAATTACGTACTATATGCATTGTATTACTCTAATTGTATGTACGAATTTGCTTAGTCCGTGCTTATCGTTCATCCTTTAATAATATCATCTGCAATCTTCTCTGCTAGAGCATAAATCAACGCTTGAGGATGTCCGGGGGGTAGTAAAGCAAGCGAGCTGGCATCTACAACTCGCAGTCCCTCAACACCCATCACTCTAGCTGAGCTATCTGTAACGGCTGTAGGGTCGTCGCGGCGACCCATCCGCGCAGTGCAAGATGCATGCATAACTGCCATGACGCTCGTCCGAATGTTGGCCAGGATCTGCTCATCGGTTTCCACTTGCGAGCCTGGCCAGTATTCCGCCCCGCTCGCCCGAATGCTCCGGACCGCTTCCGTGTTGAATATCTCCCTGGTGCGCTTGTAGATGGCCACCGCGACCTCGACGTCCCCTGGGTGCGTAAGCCAGTTTGGGTTCACAAGCGGTTGCGCCGACGGAGAACTGCTAGCGAGCGAGATGTTGCCTCGGGACAGGGGTGCCGTCAACGCAGCGATGATGGAAGCGTAGGATTTCCCGTCCTTTGGCTGGTCCAGCCAAGGAATATTGAAGTGCCCGATATAGCCTGCGGCAGGGAAGTATTCGATGTGCGGCCAGTCTTTGGGAAACGCGAGGAGCTTGTCCCATGTTGACTGGCTTAAATTGGCGCTGCTGGGCATCCGCTCCCATGCGAGGAACTCGGCCACATTGTTGGTAAGGGGGCCGGTTTGCGTGAGCGCGTAGTCCGCCACTGCTTTGGATAGAGCCAAGGGGTTACCAATGACATTGCTGAGAGTGTCAAAGTTCACTTCGTAGGAAGGGCCAAACAGAGCGTGGTCGCTCATGTTCTGTCCGACGCCTGGGCGGTCCGCGAGCACTTCGATGCCGTGCTGGGTCAAGTGCTCCGCAGGGCCAATGCCGGACAGCATAAGAAGCTGCGGCGAATGCACGGCGCCAGCCGAAAGGATGACCTCCTTGTTCGCAGTGATGGTGTATCTTCCGAGTCCGTCCCCAGTGACCTCGACGCCTGTGGCCTTCTTGTTGTTGTCGAAAAGCACTTTGTTCACTCGAGTGCCCAGATAAACAGTGAGCTTATCCTTCATGTTCGCATCTTTCGCTGCGTAAATGAAATCGGCCGAGGTCGATCGAGTCTGGGAATCGGCGTGCATGGTCGTCTGCGCGTAGTGGTACCCGTCCAACACTCCCTGGTTGAATCGGTCTGTCAATTTCATTCCGAGAGCCTCAAGGCCTTTGGCTGCCCATGTGGACCAGGCAGGTGTCCAGTTGGGGTAGGTTACGTGGATGGGTGAGCTCGAGGATGGGTTGAAGTCGCTCTCCACGTACGCCGTTGTTGCATTGGCGAGCCTGATCTCAGTGTTGGGCGGAGTGAAAGTAAAGCTTTTTTCAAAGTATGGAAGGAATTGGTCGAAGGAATAACTGTTGTCGTCCACCGCTTCCGCCCATGCATCCAAAGCGCCTCGGTTCGGCCGGTGATGGATCATGAAGTTCAGAGCCGAGGAGCCGCCAAGGCATTTTCCTTGGGCGTAATGCATGCTGCGGCCTCCTGCACCAGCCTGCGGGACAGTTGTGATGCCATAGTCCACAGTTGGGATGCTGTCCAGTGGGTTAGAGCCCACACCAATGATGTCGCCGAGGGGTGCTGGGCCGACAACCGGCTTGCCGACTTCATATGAGAGCCCGGCCTCAACTACGGCGACGGTGTAGCCGGCTTGGGCCAGACGGTATGCGATGGTGTTCCCAGCAGTGCCGCCTCCGACTACAACCATATCATAGGCTTGCTTTGCTTTGAGTGTACCAGCGAGACTTCCGAGAGACCTCTGAACAAGGCCATCCAGCGTGGTCCAGATACTGCTACTGGTAGGATCGAGCACCGAGTCCAGAACTGGCAGCGCTAAGGCGGAAGGGAGCAGAAGAAGGTTGAAGCGACGCATCTTGGCGACAGTGTATGATGGAGTTGCACCTGTGAGCTGTTTGAGGCGGGCTTTATCTCGCACGCATCGTCTCGAGGCCGGCGAAGGTTGGTCTCGAAACAAGGCATCATGACCATCACACTCAAACCGGCGAAGCTTCTACTTTTCAAGGGGAGTACGCAGTCGTCCTACCTATTGCGTAATATTCCAAAGCCACTAGCGCGTTGAAGCCGCCTCGGGGCGGACAAGGGATAAGACATCTTGAAATTGTCTCGTGGACTTTTGTCGCTTAACACGGATACTTGCTGCAAGTCCCCCGCACTTGATGGGGCGAAGGAGATGGGTAATGCACACCAACACGCAAGTTTGCTTAGCCCAATTAAAACCTCGGAGTGTCTGGCCGTGCTGTTTGCCAATTCTCACTTATAGACGTCTATATAGACTTATCAGTTTAACGGTCTGAACGCATCTTAGCCTTTCCCTTCCGCTTCTAAAACCTCTGTACTATAACCATGTACTGATCTGAATGCCTTTGTATAGGTGGTGTGTAACCCTGTATCATCGACACGTTAACCTAGGCTCTTGATGTATCTAGGTATGGAAGGCTGCGACGCAATTGCCTACTTAGTACGCTAGTGCTGCACGAGGCACGATGTATAATCTCGCTAACCTGCAACGCCTAGGTATCACATCGCCCCCTACTGTCTCTGATACCGATCGACATACATATGACTAAATCACATCGATAAATATGGAATTCGAGAGCCCAGCCCGATATGCTTGCCGTAAGTAAGCTAGTTATTTCTGCTCCTTGCAACAGCTCGATGCCCCGCTTCAACGAGAAGGGCAGCAGGCAATCAATCTCCATGTATCCAGCAGTGTTCGAATGCTCGTCTAGCAACATTTATAACTACGTATATTAGTTATGCCATAAGCTAGACATCATCTAAGACCTTTTCAGTAGGTATTCTGAATCAGGTCTAACAAAGCCGACGGATCGGTGTATGATAAGTAACGTATTGGCAATCGAACTAGCTAACGTCTTCTCTACTGAAGTTAAATGCGGTATCTTTGGGAAGTCTACCTGTAACGAAGTCTTCTCTAGTATTGGACTGGAAAGGATAATAAGATCCTGTTCGGAATTCCAGAGCCTCCGTTATGGTCTTGGATGACACATTATGGAATGATTGCGTTTCTAGAAGCTGGAAACAGTTCTAAATAGGGGAAAAGCCTTCAACTATGAGGTGATGTTCTAAAGTCTTTAGTGACTAAACTTTAAGTGGCTAAGCTGTATACAAGTAGTGGCGATAACCACCTTACGTACGATGTAGAAGAGAATGAAATTGGACACCTGTGGTTGGACCACAAATTAGACGACTAGACAACGGAAAAGCCACACATGGAGTTAAAGTGTGCTTTAATAGGAAGAGAAGCAGACAAAGAGGGCGGTAAACCGAAATACTATATACTGCTTGTGGGCGCGGACGGGCAGTCTTTGAAGCGGATTGGGGTTGGTTGGGTCTCCTAAAGTGTTGTAGACTTTGACCACGTTGATCTGAGGGGTATTGTATGACGTTTGTTTCTGCAGTCAGATGCCGGAATGGGCAAGAAGCAGTTCATTCAATATAGCTGCCGGGACCAGGTGATTACATAAGGGATTAGCCTCCGGCCTTAAATAGATGAATCTTTTCCTTGTTTTCCATGGTGAACCCTTGGGTTCTGGCTTTTGAAGTGGAAAGTGGTTGCATTGGAACCTATTCACGGTACAAAGCGGCAGCCTAGGTGCAATCCGCCGGATGTTACGAGTCGTAACGCCCTCTTAATGGTCACAGCGGAAAAGTAGCTGATACTGTTCCGGTTGTAAAGCGCGCGAACTTTTTCTTCAGGATCAGTCACATCGCCCTCGCTGCGGAGCTCGCTTTGACGCTTTTCTCTATGTGTCTATTGGGCTTGGACGTCTGGACTCCCAATGTGGGGTACGCCTTCATATTCATGGGACATGACAGTTAGTCAGTGTGGCTAACAGAATATGCATATATGAGTCAAAGACCTTGCAGAATTTAGGAGGCGCACGTGCTGACTGCCTTGGGACCAGCCGAGGCCGCCTGTGCCGTCGGGGTGATAGGGTGCCTTGGGTCGGTAAACCCCTCTCCTTGAATTCATCTACAGCAGTAGAAGGACTCAAACACGATGCCGCTGCAGAGGTGAGCTAACGATGTATTCTCTATATAGGTGAACCCTCTAGCTACAAGACGTTGGCGGTATTGTACGCCAGTTTACGCCGCCTACCTGTTTGTATCCTGTCTTTCATTTATAGAGACAGAGATAGTGCTAGGGTCCTATAGTCCGTTCTCGACTAGGCGTCTTCGTAGTAGGTTACGGATAGTGTCTCCTTGACAGAGAGGTGTCGTAAGACTTTGGACGTATAGGCAACTCTCGATATGCTAGGTAGGTCCTGCTCTAGGAGGCGTGTTTCCCACAGCTGACCGCCCTCGTGCGACTGACCTTGGCGTTTTCAGTGAGCCATTCCGATTGTCTCATTAATGAACCGGTACACTGGCTCGAACTTGAAATCCTTGACATCATCCTTGCACCTCTGCGTTTTGTGGGGGGTCGCTTCATTGGTAAAGTCGCGACAGTGAGCATCTAAAAGATGGAACTTCAGGAGCTCAACTGGTTCGAAAGGCGCATGATAACGCGTCCCTGGATGAGGCATTTCATACGCCCTTCGCCATCATCATAGTGAACATATGTTTCGTATTGGCCTTGGATATGGGCTTTCCACGGGCCTCTGTCCAGAAATTGGCGTAGTCTCGCCTCGGGCACCGGTAATGAGTCTGATATGCAGAACACGCAGTAGCCGGCGGTGGTAAGTACAACGCCGCAAACAAGAGGATCGCACGGGACGGGTAGTGTCTCCGGATGAGCAAGGTACAGTCGACAGTGCTCGCTCCAGTTGAGCTCGTCAGAAATCCCACTGTTACATAGAAGCTGAGTTCAGTAAATCCGCCGCTGTTTTTCTTAAAGCAGTTGCAAATGTGTCTGCAATTGCAAGTATATTGCAGGTTGAGACTGAGGCTTATGATTGTATAGATGAGAAAGAACCGTCACGGCTCTCAGGTCGGACGAGAAGAAGAGGTGAGCGACCGGGGTTTGGAGTTTCGAGGAAAGGTGCTTGACGATGCGGGCTAAGGGTATCGTCTTCCCAAAGCCTGGCGGGCCGTTGATCCACAGCAGCTTTTTGTTTGCGACCGGCCCTGGGAATAGCCATTCCATGAATGCCGGTTGGCAAAGAATCCAGTCGCAAGTCCACATCAGTCTCCTCTGTAGTGAGCCGTAGTAGCCTTCGTTCAGGAGGCGCTGGCCAAGCCACGAGTGGATCTCTTGTCATGTCTCAGTTGGGAATTGATAGCTCCGACTTAGAATGTACAAATGCGGTCCTGCTTCGAATCCCCCCTTCAATTCGTGCCAGGATCCTACAGGCTGTTATCTAAGTATCTTGCGGCTGTCAATCAGATCCTGAATTTTATACCGAAAGCATTTGAAATTGTGCGCCTTCATGGTGAAACCACAATCACTCAGCACTTCTACGCAGGAATTCCTGTCTTGGAAGCACACATAAAAGAAGGTTTGTTTGTTCCCAGTCACAATAGAGGTGCATGTTTTTAAACAGCTCTGTGTTAAGAGACATCTTGACCCTTACGTAGGTATTAGCTGTGACGGCGTCTTGGTCATCTTGATCTTTGACGTGGTTTGGAAATAGAGAAATATGGGCAGTGATTGAATACCAGGCGCAAGCAAGCTTGGCCATGGTAAACGGCTTCAGTAAAATATATTCTTTAAATAGGCAGAATCATTGCTCCTAGATGAAAGACTTCCATGGGGACGAAGGAGTCTGGCATGAGAGCCAATTTTCGTAAGCAGTTCGCCAGGTGACTGCATCTACTTCGTTCTGGAGTTCGTTGCACGACTTCATGGCGCTCATCGATAGGACGCGTTTGTGCTCTCTTTCTCAAAGCTGCCAATTCGGGATGTGCACAAGGTAGCCAGCAGAAGACTGGTTGTGGAGCTCCGTTTGATCTTGCAGTCAAGGCTCTTCCCGGCACCCTTGTCACCGTCGTTTGTCCACACCTCTCTCCTGGTCGAGGTGATTGAACTTGCTCCTTGTATCAATACCTGCAGCAAGATCCGGGCGGCTGCCCACGTCAGGGAAAAAAAAACCCTCTTATACCACCACCTTTCCTTCCTTCCCTTCCTTCCCTTCCAGATTTTCTCCACCATTCCTGACTTCCCTCAGGTTCTGACTATCGGTTCTGACCTCGCATCTAACACCCCGCATCAATTCAGAACGTCATCACCCATTGATACAATCATGGCACCCGTACAGTCCAAGACTCAAAATTCCGGTCTGGGCAACCGGAATCTCCTCGACAAGATTGACAAGCTGAGGGAGCTCGGAATCTCTAAGCAAGTTGCTCTTCCCCAGGTAAGCAGCTTCAGTATGGGTTCTATGCGTGCATAGCATCACTTACTGACCTCTATTTCCCAGCTTGTTGTCGTAGGAGATCAGTCTTCCGGAAAATCCAGCGTCCTGGAGTCCCTCACGGGGTACTACTTCCCTCGCTCCGTGGGCCTCTGTACTCGCCATGCCACCGAGATCGTCTGCCGCCGAGAAACAACGACGAGTATCATCGTCACAATCCAGCCGTTTGAGGCGACCCCGGAGAGAGCCGAGCTTGCCAAGTCGTTCCGGCGCGAGCTTCGTGACTTGAAGGGCCAGGAGTTTGCAGATGTACTCAAAGAAGTAGGTCAATTGTCTTCCTCGTCCCCTTTGTGTCATCGCCTCATTCGATACTGGCCATCATAGACGTCGCGTCCGCTTCTCATTAACTTTCATCTGTACAATTGTAACCTTCTGACCGCTTTTATAGGCTGCGAATGTCATGGGACTGAAGACTTCGATTGACGGTTCTTCCGTGGGAGCTGCTTTCAGCAAAGACGTTTTACGTGTTGAGATATGTGGTCCTGACGAAGAGCACTTGACCATCATCGATGTGCCTGGTGAGTCGAGCAGTACTTTGTGAATGCAAGAAACCCGCTTATTGACCTGCAATACAGGCATATTCGAGAATGCCCAAGATGGTGAGAGTCTCCTAGTAAAGTCACAGGTGTGAATACTAATCAACTTTCCAGGTGTTTCGACTGCCCTAGACGTTGCCTTGGTCAAGTCCATGGTCAAGAACTACATCAAGGACTCCCGAACGATGTAAGTCGCCCCGCGATACGGAATTATTCATTCGCTAACTCGTACGTCCAGCATTCTTGCCGTAATCCCATGCAACGTGGATGTTGCAACCCAAACCATCCTCACCTATGCCGCCGAGGCAGACCCCGAAGGCAAGCGCACCCTGGGCGTCCTGACCAAGCCTGATCTCGTCAGCGAGAATGCCACGCGAGAAGCGGCGATGGATCTGATAAGGGGCAAGAGACGGGATATCCAGCTGGGATACTACGTCGTCAAAAACCGCGGCGCCGACGATACCTCGTCCAGCAAGGAGGAACGAGATTATCAGGAGAATGTTTTCTTCAGCGAGGAACCTTGGTGCAAGCTCGAAAAGTCGCGCCTTGGGATCCCAGCCCTCCGCAGTCGCTTGCGCGAGCTTCTCATGGACCGGACCAAGAGCGAGTTCCCCAAAGTCCGTCGTGAGATTAACGAGCGCCTCGCCGATTCCAAGGCCCAACTCGAGGCTTTGGGTCAGTCCCGTTCCACGGCTGACGAGCAGAGAGCCTATCTTGGCAAGGTCGTGAGTCGATACCTTCAGCTCCGAGACTTCAGTCTGAACGCCTACTACACCGGCGATCCTCTTTTTGAGAAATATCCTGAATATCGCCTGGCGACCCGGATTCGTGAGATGAATTCGGCGTTCTCTCTCATGTTCTTCAGAAGCGCTCATACCCGCAGTTTCGATAACCTGGATGAGGATCAGAATGGCCCGACTGAAGGTGACAAACGTAGCGTTGAGGACGAAGACGAGGATGCCAGCAGGAACGACCTGTACGAAGTAGCGTTTGTGATACCTCCGGACGAGTTCGATGAGTTGGACGCTGTCTTGTCAGAGCCTTGCAAGTGTGCGGCGCCTCGGAACGATGACATCATGAAGCACCTCGAGCAGCTATACCTTGCATCTCGTGGCTTCGAGATGGGCACTGTAAGTGACTATTGCTGATTCACTGCATGATGCTTGATACGCGACTGACAATCCTCAAGGTCAACAATCACTTGCTTCCCACAGCGTTCAAGGAGCAGTCGAAGAAGTGGGAGTCCATTACTTTGGCCCACGTCAGCAACGTCATCCTCGTTGTCCACCACTTCATCTTTGGGATGATCCAGGAGGCCTGCGGGGATGGAGCAGTCCTTGATGCGCTCTGGTCCTCGCTTGTTGAGGATCTCGTCAAGCGTTACCAGATGGCCATGCAACAGGCGAGATTGCTTATCCACGTGGAGCGAGAGGGCCGCTCCATCACGTACAACCCAGCATTCGACAAAGCGCTAGCTCAAATCACGGCCAAGAGATCCGCAATCAAGTACAAGGGCAACCAAATCGTTCAGTCTGAATCAAAGGAAGATTGCGTCAAGTACAGCGACCTGACGAGGGAACCCACCAAGACCGAGGGAATGAACGAGACGTGCAACATCATCCACGACGTCTTGCATTGTTACTACGACATCGCCAGTGCTCGATTTTCCGACACGGTTTGTACTCAGGTCATCGACTACTTCCTTCTCGGTGCGGAGAACAGTCCTCTGAATGTCTTGTCTTCGAACCGCATCCTCAAGATGACGGCCGAACAGCTGGACATGGTGGCAGGCGAGGACACTGTGACCAAGGCCACGCGCGAGATGTTGAAGAATGACATCAAGCTGTTCGAACAGGCCAGGAAAGTTCTTCGCACTTAAGGCTGCTGCGAAAAATTGCCTCGACTGGTTTGGTTCGGCGCGCCTGGGCGATGTTGGTCTCAAATTGTCGACCGAGGTGTGAAGATGGAGATAGATTCTGTTGCGGTCTGAAAATAGATTGATAAACTCAAGAAGTCGCCGTCTCTATCTCGAATCTGTACAATTCGTATGTCCGACGAGTTCGCCTGGAACCTGAGATTGTTTACTGAATTTCGGGGCTCAAGGGAGCCGATAACAATCAAGTTGTAACCTGATACTGAGACTCAAGATGCATCATTTGACCGTGACCCAAATTAAAAAGGTGAGGTTCACTGTAGGCTGCAGTTGTAGCAGGGGTTGGTTACTCCGCAGTTGACAGCATTGGAAAGCGCTGGATTCCAATCATTATCTAAGGTGATGAGGCGTATGTGTTCGTTTACGCGGTTCAAACGAGTGACAGTTCCACCGTGAGAGGTAATTAATTGGGTGATGAAACTGGATAGCGACGGATAATAAAAAAAGCAAAAAAGAAGCTTATGAAAGCTTGTTTCTAATTCCGACGTTGCATCGGCCCGTGCACGTGACGTGGCCAAGAGGAAGCGGCGGCAGACACAGTGGCGTTTGGAACTAATGTGCGCCTGACATCACTGCCGCTCCGATCGGGCATTGAAACGACCCGCCTCCTCCTCTTCGCTTGGAGAAAAAAGAAGAAAAAAAGAGGGAAATCGGAAAAAAAGGAGTAGACGAAAGACGTCTAAAAAAAGGGTTCCTCTCGGACAACTGCCCCTGGAATAAAGATCTCACCACCCCCTCTTTTCTCATTTCCCTTGCCGATACGGATACCTCACTTCGGCATCGCAGCCCGCCCTAGACACACACAGCCAGACCCTGAAAGGAGGGGGGGCACAGCCGCACAGGGATGCTGCGCATGGCAACTAATTTGCGATACCCAAGCTCACTGGCCTGAAGAACCACCCACCCGGCGTCCTTTGGACCCTCTTTCATCTCTTTACGTAGCACCGCGTGGTCGTCCATCGGCTCAGTCGTCGCCATGGGTGTCTCTGACTTGCCTGTTTCGGCCTACGAATCCATCAGGAATCTGGTCGCGGGGAAAGCACATAAATACGATGCCGTCCCGGGCGAGGATGGCGAGAGAGGCGAGGCTGATGAGCATCGGGAGACGCGCATACCAATCCACAGACGCCGGTTCTTCGTACTCACAGTTGTCGTCATGGCTTCCGCCACCCTACTCTCGTTAGCCTTGGCCTTCGGGTAAGTCCTGTCTTCATCGCTCTGAACCCTTGACGTGCGTGGAACTGGAAACTCACACCACGGGTTAGCTTTGTCCGCGGCCAGGCACCGCAAGGCGATGTCGAGCCCATCTCGCAGTTCTGGGGCCAGTACTCGCCCTTCTTCTCGGTGCCGTCTGAGATCAGCGCTGCCACGCCCCCGGGCTGCGAGATCACCTTCGCACAGGTCCTGTCGCGGCACGGTGCCCGGGATCCTACCGCCGGCAAGACGGCCAACTACAAGGCACTGGTCGACCGCATCCACGCCAACGTCACCAGCTACGGCAGAGGCTACGAGTTCATCGAGACCTACGAGTACACCCTTGGCGCCGACCAGCTCACGTCTTTCGGCCAGAAGGAGCTTGTCGACTCGGGCGTGGCATTCTACAAACGCTACCACGCGCTTGCCGCCGCGAATGACCCCTTCATTCGATCTTCGGGACAGGATCGGGTGGTCGAATCTGGCCTTAACTGGACGCAAGGTTTCTACGGTTCCAAGATTGCCGATGGGCACAAGGCGGGCGACGGCGGCATCAAGGGGGCCATGACCATCATCCCCGAGGCCGAGGGCGTCAACAACACGCTGGACCACGGCCTCTGTACTGCCTTTGAGGACGGCGCATACTCCAACGTCGGCAACGAGGCGCAGGCCCCGTGGCGTGACATCTTCACTCCCCCGATCACAGCGCGGCTCAATGAGAACCTGCCGGGGGTGAACCTGACGGCGGCGGACACCATCAGCTTTATGCAGCTGTGTCCATTCAACACGGTGGTCGACGGCATGCAGTCGCCATTCTGCGACCTCTTCACGCTGGAGGAGTGGAAGAGCCTCGAGTACTATGAGACGCTGGGTAAGTACTACGGCTTCAACGCGGGTAACCCGCTCGGGCCGACGCAGGGCGTGGGCTTCACTAACGAGCTCATTGCGCGGCTGATGCGGCGGCCCGTGGTGGACCACACGTCGACCAACTCAACGCTCGACGCAGACCCGGCGACGTTCCCGCTTGATAGGAAGCTATACGCCGACTTCAGCCACGACAACGACATGATGACCATCTACGGCGCGATGGGGCTGTATAACGAGACGCGGCCTCTGTCCAAGACGGAGCGGACGCCCGTGTCGGAGACCAAGGGGTTCACGGCGAGCTGGACGGTGCCGTTCGCGGCGCGCATGTACGTGGAGAAGATGACATGCGGCGGCACGGACGAGGAGATGGTACGGGTGCTGGTCAACGACCGAGTGGTGCCGCTGATCGGGTGCGGCGCCGACGAGCTCGGGCGGTGCCAGCTCGGGTCGTTTGTGGAGAGCCTGGGGTTCGCGAGGAGCGGAGGGCTCTGGGACCAGTGCTTCGTGTGATACCCAGATCAGGTAGGTAGGCAGGCAGGCAGGCAGGCAGGCTTGCCTTCATTTTCGGTTAGACTACCTAGACCTAGAGGGAGGCGGAATGATGGATGAGATCTCCTCTCCCCCCCAATAGAGTTGAGAGGATATATCCTTGCGTTGCCGAAAGCGTGGGAACAAAACGTGTATAGTGTCAGTGTCAGTGTCAATCAAGTAATGGGGGGCATTGTCGGTGGCACCAAAGTTTCAGTTGACAGAGGCCCAGGAGTCTGGGTCTGGCAGATGGGAGTGGCGGCGGGTCCCCTTGTCCGCTTGGGGTTCATGGAGATGTCATGTCCCCTCGCGACTTGGAAGACATTTAGCCGTCAAGGACGTAAAGGTGGTGAAGGCCGCCATCGTCCAGCATTTCCGTGTACCATTCATTCGTTGATGCATGGATGCATGGATGCATGTATGTATGTATGTATGCAAGGTGCGGAATGCCATCCAAAGCCCAATCCTCGTTACCAACGGCGGGGTTGAGGATCTATCTGATTGAGGTGTTTCGTTTCGGATGAGTGAGTGAGTGAATGAGCGAGTGAGCGGGCGAGCGAGTGAATGGCAAGCAAGGCTGGTGGGGATGGATCGGGTTCGTTTCTACGCTATGAATAGCGCAAGGTCTCATCCTAGGCCAAGTTTGGGCCACGAAAAGCAGGGGTTCAAAGCTGGTTTCGTTTGTTGGCTCTTGGCTGGACGAAGTATGCACGGAGTACACGCTAGGTATAAAAATAAATAAAAAGAAGAAGAAGAAGAAAAAAGAAAAAGGGCTCGAGCTGCTCGAGAAAGGCATACGCAGTCTCCGTACCTAGGCGTTTGCTCCTCGCAGCACACACAGGGTGCACGTCATCGAGCGCAGCTTCTGTTGTGTTGCCTGCCTGCCTGCCTGCCTGCCTAGCTGCCTAGGTACGTACCTAGTGCGCGTAGATACGTACCTGCCTGCCTACTGTACGTACTATACGTGGATGGCAAGACGATAGGACGCTGGCTTCCCATTCCGGCCCGCCTCCCCCGTCGTCTGGGTCGAGGAATACATACATACTGTACCCAGTAGTAGGTAGACAAAGGAGAAGAGAAAGGACGACGTGGAGGCAGGCTTCTTTGGCGATTGTGTGAACTCTATTCTCGTTGGTTTGCCAAATAGATTCAATGGAAACAAAAGGTTGTTGGGTGGAATATGGAGTTTGCGCATCCTAGCGCCAGCCAGCCCGCACGCCCGGTTTTCGCTCCTCCCTCCCCTCCCCCACAGCCCAGCCAAGCCCAGCCCAGCTCAGCTCAGCTCCGGAAGCAAAAGAGCACAGGATCGGAGCTGATTGGGCAGCAACAGCTAGGTAGGTACCTAGGTAGGTACAGGTAGGTAGGATGTACACTACCGCCGCTAAAGAAAACACCGAGCTGCCGGTCTTGCGAGCAGAGGAAACCTACCTACCTAGACAGGGAGGGTAGGTAGGTAGATACATTCCTAGCTTATCATGTTGCTCGTTCCGTCTGCGCCGGGCCACTTGCAGTCATTCATCACTGCCTTCCTTGCTTGTCGTTTTCTGCCTTGCCTCATCTTGGCCGACACCGAACCGACACGGGAAACAGACGACGACGGGCTTGCTGAGTCTTGGGTACCTACCTACCTACCTACCCACCTACCTACCTAGGCGCATGTAATCCGCTTGGGTGCTGCTGGCCTGACCTGACCTGACCTGGCTTTGCGCAACGCAACGCACCGCACCGCACCGCACCGCGCCGCACTGCACTGCACTGCGCTGCTTTCTCGTCAAACAAGGTTTCAACGGGCTGCCGCTCTTCCCTTCCGTCCGTCTGTCTGTCTGTCTGCCTTCGTCTCTCCAAGTCTCCTCCTCCTCCTCCTCCCCATCCACCTCACATTTCTCCTCACTACAGCCGGGTTCAGGCTTACGCCTGCCTACTTTTCTCTCGGACTGCCTTCCATTCAGCCGTCTAGGCGCATTGCTGTTAACCCCCCAACAGCGTGTGCCGTATGCCGTGTCCGTGTATGTCGCACAACCCACTCACACACACACAGCCCACCAAGCCAAGGCCGACGACCCAAACCACACCTCGCACTTTCGACCACCTTTCGTGAACCGGACCTCCATCGGCCGCCGCCGCCGCACATCCTCAACCACCGACACGACACATTCACCATCAACTCGGTCGCTGCCACCACCTCTCCTCGTCCACGCCGCCCTGAGAGCCCTTGTTTCCTCCTCTCCCCTCCGCCCCCACCATCGAAGCCGACCGACCGGGTTGCATCGTCGCAATTGAATCGCAAACATGGTGTCAGTCGCCGGAGGCATCATCATCACCATCCTGATCCTCGCCCTCATCGGTATCGTCGGCTGGATCATCTTCACTCAGCTCCGTGCTCGAAGACTAGGCGTACGTTGCAAATCCTCCCATCCAATCGATTACCCAGCCCGTCCGTCAATACTGACCCATGAACAAACAGCTCCCGCCTCCGTCGCTCTCCTCCTACCTCCCCTTCCGAAAATCCGAAGCCGCGCCCTCCTACGGGCCCCCGCGCCCCGCCCCGAGCGGCATATCTGGCTGGTTCAATGACAAGATTAGCTCTTTCAAAAACCGCGGGAACCGCTCCGCCGCCGGCGCCTACGAGCAGCCCTCGGGCGACGGCGCACCCCGCCGCGGCTTCGGCCCGCTCGACCCGGACGAGGCTTGGGACGCGCGCGTCGGTCACGAGGCTGAGACGTACGGGCCCTACGGCAACTACGAGGAGCAGGAGCTGGAATACCGCGGTGGCAGCCGTGGTGCCGACGGTGGCAACAGCTACAACATGAACCTCGCTGCGACGCCAGGCTTGCACCACGACGACGAACCTGCGCGGGGCCGGAGCCTCAGCCGCCTCGGCGACGACGATGCCAGACTAGGCGGGCCCAAGTCGGGCGGTAGGAACCCGTTCGAGGATGATGCGGAGCCGAGCAATATCAGCTTGCGCGGTGTTAGTCCCCGGCCGATCGTCGACACGGCATCACAACACCAGCAAAAAGAAAACGGAGAGAGCCCGACGGAACGGAGGTCGATTTTCCGGGAGAACGTATAAGGGCGCACGCAGTCTACCTCGAAGCTCCCAACACAACAACCTTTGCTGACGAGGGACTTACGAGTGGGGAGGGGGAGGGGGGCGGGCCTACGGTAAAGCTTGGCTCGTTTTCAGCCTAGGGACTCGACTTGGGTTGGGCGGCAGAATTATACAATGTATTCCTGGTGGAATATGGGGAAGAGTCGTCTACTAACGAGTAAAGGAAAGCGGGCCCGGAAGGTGGAGGAGGGCTTGCGGGAACATGTCACGGTTGGGGGGAAATGTGCCATACAATTCCAAGGGCGTCTGGGTTGCTATCGTTTCTCGCTCTACCAGGCTTCTTCTTTTTTTTCTTTCCTCTCCATTATGAGCGGCCGATATATAAAAACACAATGAGCCGCCAAACGGTTCCCCTTTTCTGCACCACTAGTTGTCTATAGTATCGGTTGCCTGGACAAGTGACGAGATGCCTTTTGTCTTGTTGGCCAACGACCCAAGTGGTCTGGTATAAGAGTTGACTTGAAGAAGCAGAATAGTAGGCGTTTCCTTTCCGCCGGACAGCCAAGCGGATGACGACTGGAGCTTGGACGAACGAACGAGCGGGTTTGGGCAATCTCAGCACTCGTTAATGAGAACGGCAGGGATAAGTGGAATGCCCCTAATTATGTAATATAACCCGTGCATCATGCATAACGTCGCCCACACCATTAACCATTGGGCTACGTCCAAGTCAATATAGTCCCATTTCATTCGCATCACTATCACATTCCAGAATCTCGGAATCGATACGTCTTGTCGTTGAACTGCGCTATTGGAACAATCTACTTGGAGCTTCGATGACTCTTTCCGTATATCAGAGTGCTCTACAGTGATCTCACAGTTTCCCATGCTTCAGGGAGGAAGGAGCTATGAGAAAAGGGCAGTTTGTCTGCTAGCGTCAATAAGCAGGCACTCCTGCTGCACTGATACAGGAGCGCTTTCCTGTATTGATAGGCAGGAACCTTCCAGCACCAATAGGTAAAAACTTCTGGCCATCATAGGCAGGAACTCCCTCCAGCACCAATGAGTAAGAATTTCTGTCAGTATTAGTGCCCCAGAGAGTGAGCATCTTTGCCCATTCTAAACTATAACCTTTCTGAACCTATTCTGCTTAGCATTACGTGCTCTCTTCTTGTTTTTTCTTACTATACTTTTTACTCTGCAGCCTATACGGCCCCCAACAGCGCTGGTACAGATGCCATAGAAAGACGCATCACCCATATCGAGCTGCAGCTCCGTGGTGGCTCGCTCTCCTACCCTCTCAATTGCAAGCAAAAGTAGCGCCCACCAACATAAAGACTTTGCTAAACTCCCTGAGGTCCCTATCTCTATGGGTGTCGACGATGTTAAAGACGGAAAGAGTCCCTAAGCTCGACCACTGGCTCGTCCGTATCGATGCGTCTCAAGAATAGCCCTTGTTTCCTCAGCTGTCTAGGGACGGAAATTTCCCCATGTTATAGACGTATCTCATCACCAGTATCACATAGCCATCATCTGGCCTATAGCACTACGTTGTGTTTAATAGAGCCTCTGGATGACCACTTGAGTTCGTTACTTCATCAGCTGTAATTATCAGTGGCATATTGATTACATGGTTTAAACTCTTTAAGTAACATTTGGGACTAAATGTATGCTACTGCTTTCTTCAAGAGCATGTATTCTCATCGAACCTTTGTCACAAAGCTAGCATAGCTTCGTGTGGCTAGTAATAACTGTAAGCACCACAGACATGCTCATCGAATGGCATACCTACGTAGAAAGAGTATTTCTACCTAAAATTATTTTCTTTATATATTCTAGATGGCCCCTGGCCTTGTATTGCGTGTGTGTAGAGCTTCTGCTAATAATGACTTTTATTTTGCCGGCCGGCCGGTTGTTACATAACTAACAGTTAATAGGCACTTTTGTCTACGTGGCTTTTAAAAGGGTGTAATTAGAAACAGGGTTTAAATTACACTTCGGGTATTGAAAATACCCTCCCTCCCGTATGAAATAACTCCTTGCCCTTGGGTACTCTGCTACGCCTTACAACCCAGCTATTGGCCCGGGCTGTTAATTAGGCCGCCGCTACTACCGCTGCTGTTCAGCTTACCGTCTTTTGTATAGGTAGGTAGCTAGCTGCGGCTAGTATGGTCGCTAGTAAGCGGTAAGTAAAAGTATCTTAGGTACTGTCTATGACTTGAGGAGTAAGATTTTTAATGCCTGTAATAATCCTCTGGCAGAGATAATAGGCCGTTATGTGCTAGGTAATTTACATCGCAGTCCTAATTCATCCCTTATAGTCCAGTGGTTAGGATACTCCGCTTTCAGTCCCCTGGAAGCGTTCCGGAGAGACCCGAGTTCGAACCTCGGTGAGGGAACTATATCTTTTGCCTATATTTCCTAAATATTAGGCAGTAGGATTGTGGTTCCTCGCGGTCTTTACTATGCATTAATTACCCCGCTGCGCGTCTCTCTTTCCTCTGGGAACTAAGAAGACCTTGTGTTGACGCTGTATAATGCGTCTAAAGCTTATTATTGGCCTGCTTTATCTCTCCCCTCCAGTTTGCTATTCCCCTGTCCGCCAGCCCGGTCTGCCCCCGCTAAACTATACACGGCCCGAGCTTCCTATAACGACAACAACGAGTCTGTAGTCAAGGTAAGTATTAGGGGGGGTACCTAACCTAACCTAACTATTACTTATTATATAACCTAACTACTATATATAGCCCACCCGCAAGCTATGTCATTCTTTCCTCCCCCAAAACCCCGCCATCGTTCTCCATCCATCCCACCTTCTCTCCTCCTCAATTTCCTACTTTTACCCCTCCAAACCAAGCCGGTTAATCGATAGCGACAACCACTTGTACAACCTTCCTTTCTTGAGCAGTCGCGACACACGGCAGACTCTGTTTTTTGATCAACCGACCGACCCTCTTTTGGCGAACGCAACCCGGCCCCTTTGGAGAGCATAGAAACAAGCCGCCACGGGCCAAAAACAGCAGCGAAGATGGCGGACCTCAACCTCCAAGAGATCCACGATACCCTCCTCGACATCGCGAGCGAGGCGGGCAAGATGATCCTAGCCGCGAACCCGGCGTCGATTGACCAGGGCACCAAGCTCAACTGTGCGTAGTCTCCCCCCGTTTCCTTGGCCTATCCCCTCTGGCGCGCCCCAACCAATACCGGTTCATTCGTCCCCTGCCTCGTCTTGACCCTCCGAACGGAACCACTTGGCTTACAACCGATGCCGCATCCCCCCCCCCGAACAGCCGTCGACATCGTGACAGAGACCGACCAGGCCGTCGAGAAGATGGTCTCGACCCGCCTGCAGTCCGCCTACCCCGACATCTCCTTCATGGGCGAGGAGACGTACGTAAAGGGCACCCGCCTCGGCCCGGAGCCGACCTTCGTCGTCGACCCCATCGACGGCACCACCAACTTCGTCCACTCCTTCCCCGACGCCTGCATCTCCCTCGGCCTGTCCGTCGGCTGCGTCCCCGTCGTCGGCGTCATCTACAACCCCTTCCAGGACCTCCTGTTCACGGGCATCAAGGGCAAGGGCAGCTACATGCGCCGCGCCGGCGGGCCCCCCCAGCGCCTGCCCCTGGCCCGGAGCCCCGTCCCGCTCGGGGGGCTCGACGGCGCGCTGCTCGCCTGCGAGTGGGGCTCCACGCGCGACGGGCCCAACTTCGAGCTCAAGGCCGAGACGTTCAAGCGGCTGGCCGCGACAAAGGAGTCGGGCGGCGCCATGGTGCACTCGATCCGCGCCCTGGGGTCCGCGGCGCTCAACATCGCCGCCGTCGCGGCGGGCCAGCTGGACGCGTACTGGGAGGGCGGCTGCTGGGCCTGGGACGTGTGCGCGGGCTGGTGCATCCTGGCCGAGGCCGGCGGGCTCATGGCCGGCGGGAACCCGGGCGTCTGGGACCCGACCGTGGACGAGAGGGTGTACTTCGCCGTGCGGGGGGCGCCGTCCGGTCAGAGGGAGCTCGTCGAGGAGTTCTGGAAGCTGCTGGACGGGAAGAAGCTCGACTACCCCGTCTAGGCGGGCCGGCCTTGGCTTCCCGGGGGTTTCGTCGGTTGGTGGGGCCTTTGGCGAAGCGTCGCAAGGCGTGTTTCTTTGATAGGCCTATGATGTGATGACGAAACGAAAACTAGAGACTTACATAGGCGAGGGTTGGGAAAGGCGAGACAGACGCCCGGCAGCTCAAAAGGGCGTTTTCTACAGACACTATATGCGACCAATCATCTAGTTCATAGACTGATTGGAGCGGGTGCCCCCGGTCATCCGTTTGGTGTACTAGAGCAGGATGGCAATTGAGGGCTGGGCTCGGTATCCGGAATGCTCTTCTCGTTTCGGATTGCCTCATCCGTTCCTGTCATGTTCATCGCATCCAGGGTCATATCGGGATGGATCTCATAGTGCGCGTCCTTTCCAAGTCTATTTTGATAACTGGACGAGCAAGCTTCCGAGTTGATAGTCTAGACAACTCTTCTGGACCGTCTGCACAGTATTCTGTGGCGTGTTTATGTACGCACGCATATCCCTCTGAGAAGTAGCATGGGAGGGGGGGGATTGGGGCCGGCGAGTTGTGATACGTGTAGTGAGTCCTAGCTGCTGTTGTTGTCTGGCTCGCTGTCTTTTCTTGCCACAATGCGGGGACCTTGCCTGCCCTCGGCCGCCGCCTCTAGTAGCTCTCGGATCTTGAGAGACCAAAGCCGCCGGCCGGCTTCATCAAGGAAAGTCGAAGGAAAATGCAACAACTGCCGGCCCCGCCTTCCGGAGAAGCAGCAACAGCCAGAGGCTTTGACTGGCTCGACAACGTGACTATATCTACTGGTTTCAAAGGGCAGACCAGCACATACGACCATACCCACTGGAGAACTCGGGATCCCGTCCGCTCTCCCATAGATAAGCCAGTGAGGGCCGGATTAGTAGTTGGGTCGGTGACGACCAGCGAATACCTGGTGTTGTATGTTTTTGGTTTTTTCTTCGTCTTGGTTCGACGGGCTTTCAGGTGCATATCGCCCATCCGTGAGAACTCTCAAGGGTGTATGTAGCCTATATCTATCTACCTTTGTCCTTGGGGCGGGGTGAAAACCATCACTATCCTTGCGGGTTAGAGAGTTCAGTGAAGGGAGGCGGGATTTGTGCGCACAACCTCGAGCTGGGATTCCATGTTTTGCCACGATTGTTGCGACACAGATCGGACCCGCAAGTCAGCCAGTCCATATCCAACGTGACAGGGATGGAAACCCAACACCACTGGGAACGACATTCTCGGGACGCGTGGGACTTCTACGGCAGCTTCACTTCCCGGACATCCCCCAAAGCCACGGTTTTGACCGACGCTTGGGATATTGTGGCCATAGGCTGGTCTCCCGGACTCGCCTCGAATGAAATTGATGACTGATCGCACCCCCGATACGTGCGCCTGGACCCCCGCCTTCTTGCGTATTACCGCGAGGGTGGCGCGGAAAGGGAAATGGTGAGCGACGTGGGACGGCCCAAAGTCTCCTCGACAGACGCGGTGGAATTCGAGGTAGCCAGGCGGCTGCAAGACGCAACCTGCCGCCACGCTTCAGCTCCAACAACTGCTCGCCATCCAAAGAAAACGGCATCAGCGAATGTCCGGGAGTGTCGGAGGCGGGGTTGCGGGCGTTGGGCAGGTTCATGTAATCGACTTACGCCTGCGAAGCATCATCATCATCATCTTCTCATCGTTCGAGGCTCGAAAACGGAGACGGGAGAGGCTCACGGATACCGCCCACGGGGGGGCAAGAGCCCAATCACCTCCAGGAGCGGCGCCCAACATGGTCGTCAGGGGCGATGGCGTGATCGCGAACTCGTTGAGCCCCCTCAGCATCCTGCATTTTTCGGCCCAAAAACCCCGCCCGGGGGCGTCGGGAGTTGCAGAGTCGGATTGAGAGCCGGGTCGCGCAAGAGGCGCCATGTTGCGACACGATCAGGAGCATCATCTCTCGTCGCGCGTGTCCGTATTTCGCGTACTCGTCAGAATATCTGGCCTGAAAAGCTCGACAACGCTTGTGGAAGCATCGCTAGCGGGTCCGGAGAAGGCTTTGCGTACGATGATGCGTCTAAGGTCGTCGCGTCTCCAGCTCGGCGGCTTCCTCTGCCTTGCAAACGCGACCCCGCTTCGATCGCCCTGGCGGCCGGGCTGCACGGAATGGGCGAATTCGAGGCGAGGTTTTCATGATATAGGAAGTTTCAAGTTGGGTTTTCGCGGTCTGATTGAGTAGTTCCGAGGCCTATAACGCCATGCCCTGGCTATATCTACCTCCATTCGGGCGGTTGGGCCGTGCTAGGCCGCAGAAGGGTGTATGTCATGGAACATGATTGGCCGCCACAGAGTCCAGAGCAACTTGGAAACCAAGATATTTGTGGCAAGCGTTGATGATGACCGGCTTGCTGGCAAAAAGATAAGGATATCTATCATCCGGTGATCTGTCAACATCACCGGGGATTCTAGTCCCGGGTCGCGCCGTCTGCCTAGCCAAGCCGCTCGTGGCTTCTGCACAGCATCTCAGGCTGGCTTTTGATTCGGACACAAGTGATGGGGTCCTTGAAATATGCAGGCCCTGGCTTAGTGTTGAACCAGGTCTCACAAATCTAGATGGACCGACACCTGTAGCCAGTGGCGTTGTTGGGACAGTCGTACGGAGCCGGTCGACAGGACTCGTGTCGCCAAGGAGTGTGTTGAACAGGCCGATGACATGTGAAGAAGCCTAGGAGCAGCCGTACCAATTACTGGCATCTGATCATCTAGCTCGACACAAGACCGACATGCGAGTTGCCCCGGCGCAAAAGCGACAGGGTGGCCAATGGGGGGGTCGCAACAGGATACCACGATATGTATTGACAGTCAAAAGCAGATCAAGCAACGCAAATCCAATGCGCTTCGACCCCAACAATCAAGAGACGACGTTGAACAATCAAGAGACGACGTTGAAGGCGGCTCTTTGTAAGACACGGACAGCGTGGGGGTTGGCGAGAACGTCAGAGCCTTATAGGATGGCGTGCGCGGGGTGGGTGGAGCACGACGTCAGGGACCATGGCACATCCTTGTCTCAGGCCCATTGAGGGGCCGATTTGGGAATTAAGCATTCTGATGCCAGAAAAGCTAGACGGCGCCGAGCAGCACCTTTTTCAACGTCAAAGATGGGAACGGCGATGGTCGTGGCGGCGGCGTTGTGTGTCGACACGACACACTTCTGGTTCTTGGGGCGGGTCCTCTGAGCGGTGTAGGGTGTGCGGACGCGCCTGTCGATTGGCGAAGATGAACGACGAGACGACGACGACGACGACGACGACGGGCGGGAAGACAAGACTTCTGGGGGTCGAGGAAAACAAACACAAAAACAACGCTGCGGCTGACTCTTGGCGGCAGTCTCAGGGCTTTAGCATAGGTACAACAACGGGCTTGTGATTCTGTTGTTGACTTTGGACACATGTGAAGGAAGAGACGAAGTCAAAGAGCGTCCGTCCGTCCGTCGTCAGTCAGTGGGCGGCGAGTGCGACCCACCCCACCTGCCACGGGCTTCACACCCCTCCCCCTTTCCGGGATTCCCAACGGCAACTAGCGCAAGTTCCCATAAAGAACCCCTGTCATGGGGCCGGCCGGAAGGTGATGCCTGCAGATGGGGATGCGGGGCGGCGAGGAACAGATTCGACGTCGATGAAAAGGGGGCGAGGAGCGATTTGACGACGTTCTGAGACCAAGAGTTGCTTAAAACGAGGACGGGAGAAAAGGAGAAGCACAGCATAGCGATGTAGCGGTCGGGGTGTGAGGGGCGTGACTGAGACTTGGTGGGAGGACAGGTTGGTCGAAAGTCGGTGGAGTGGGAAGCGCTTGTGTTGGAAGAGGATGGAGGTTCCGAGAGCACACTACCCGGTAGACCGATGAGGGGGGCGGGGCGGAGAGCAGGTAGGCGGTATATGCAAGTAAGCGGGTGTCTGGGGGTCTCAACACTAGTGTAGCCGTATGAAGTGCTTGAGAACATACAGTACGCTGTACGTACAGTAGTTTACATGGGGTGGCGTTGCATGTGGGCGGTCGGTGGGGAACTAAAGACGGAGGATTGCGCAGTGGTGGATGGGTAGGCTTGCGGGCGGCGCTAGAGTACTGTGCCCTACTAGCCTTAGGTAGTACTGTACTGCCGGTAAACAAACCATGGTGGTGCGTGCCGTTCGAGGTGATGTGCGTTGCGAGAAGCATAAACGACCTACCCCCAATGTACCTAGGTAGTTTACTCTATGCTGGGCTTCAAGTTAATGGCTGATACGTGAGATAGGGCGAGTGCAGCGCAGTGCAGTGCGGCGTAGCATGGCGCAATGCTATCTCGCAGGAGGACAGAACGAAAGAGAGGCATACTGTAGTAGTATGCTACTGGACCGGGAGGCGACGTGCCGCTGCCGGCTGGATAAATGCAGGATGGATGCACTGCAGCTGCCATTGATGATTGCCCGGGCATGCAGACTGCAAGCGGCGAGGACGAGCGAGATTTGACGAGCGACGCGTAGCATCGGGCTTCTTCCAAACGGTGTGTGGCGGCAAGACCCGGAGTGATGCCGAGGGCAAGGCATAGCAGGGCATAGCAAGGCATGGATAGCAAGGCAAAGCAAGCAGACACAGATGGATGGGGGGGATGGGCGGCCAGACGCACCACGACCGACGTCGGCGCCGGGGGTCGGTTGCACTACTAAACCAACTACGTATGCATACGCACCTACCCTAGATCAAGTAAAACTACCTACCTGGTTTAGGAGAGGGTAGGCAGGCGCCTACTATGTATGAAGAGTGCATGTGTATCCAGGATGGTCGGCCTTGTCTGCCGCTTGTCAACTTTCTCGTGCTTGCTGACTGACTGCTTGCTGGGCCGTGGTGGTCGCGTCCCGACTGTACGAATACAGTACAGACAGACAGACAGTACTGCCTGCCTGCGGAGCCGGGTCCAGGCTCTGGCTTGGCCGAGGCCATACCATATGGGTTCGAGATCTCGATCGCTTCACTTGTTGCCCAGTCGCCTTGCGAGACGCGAAGCTTGGTTTAGGGTTCCACAACCTCGTCATCCCTTTGACCCTCCCTCGCACACCGCATCCTGGGTTCTGAAGCATAGGTATCCAAGGAGGCGACTGATTGAAATATACTTGGAACGGGAGATTGAACATGTAGTCGACACAAGGGTTTGAAGCCGTCAAATGCGACCACCGGTAAACATGTGTCCCAAAGTCAGCTTTCCACCCCTCCACGTCCCATCCCCCAGGTGGGTTGGTTGGTTTCCAGGGTGTATCGTATCTCATGTCGTCCGAGGTGGGTGAGCGAAGGTATGCGGAGTTGCAGTAGCGCGTAGCAAGGCGGTCCTTGAGTTGACGACGTTGCTTGGGAGGTGTCGACGTTGTTGCGTTGGGCGTTGGGTGGTGACGAAGAGAAAGAGAGCGGAAGAGGCAGACAGGGGGGGGGAGAGAGGACTGGCTGGAACATGGGAGATACTGGATGACACGGCCAATCAGAGGCGACAATGACTAACGGACTCGGATACTAGGATGCGGCGCACGCTAGCAGGCAGGCAGGCTGGCTGGCGAGAACTGGAGCGCTGCGCTGCGCTGCACAGTGTATGCGACGCAGCCCCAATCAGCCGGCCCAAGTGTGTGTCGGGGGGAGCCGCCAGCCAATGGCACCAATGGTTGTGAGAGGATTAGGCCATGGCCGTGGAGCTTTCTCCTTCGCCCATCACCGACGCCAGGTGGAGAGTCGAGATGCTCACCTTACGGCGCTTGCCTACAGGTAGGTAGCTACGGTGGCCAGCAGTAAGTAGTGTACATTGCATAGGAGGAACCGAAACGCAGCGTTGGTATGGTTGAAATGCCGTGCCGGTTTGAGAGTTGGCTAGTAGTTTCGAGAAACAACTCACCGTCCAATGTCGAGCAACGGTCGTCGATCGTGCGTGTGTGGCGCGGGTTGACATGCACGGGATGCCCGCCCCTAGCTGCAAGCATAGATAGCTCTCTCTGGACGATCCTTGGAAAGGTGTGTACAGTATGTGCGTGTGATATGGTCAGTCAGTTGCTTGCTACGCTACCAGGGACGAGAGGCAAG
This sequence comes from Colletotrichum zoysiae, assembly GCA_030867305.1. Taxonomy (NCBI): domain Eukaryota; kingdom Fungi; phylum Ascomycota; class Sordariomycetes; order Glomerellales; family Glomerellaceae; genus Colletotrichum; species Colletotrichum zoysiae. Next base: position 32,215 of record MU842995.1, on the reverse strand, counting down.
ACAAGACGGTAAGAGGGAAAAGAAGCCCGAACCCGTTCGCGGACGTCTGGATGAGTAGGTACCTACCTAACCTAGGTAGGTAGTTCGCCCTACTTCATCCGGTAGGTAGGCCGACCACCGACAGCCGGCTTCTTCAGAGGAGGGAGGGTGGGTGGCACACGACGGACGACACGACACACACGGAGAAGAGAGCGGGAGGAGAAAAGAGAAGGAGAGAGAGGGAGAGAGAGAGGGGGGTGGAGAGAAGAGAAGAGTGGAAGACGAAGGAAAAGCCCACCCGTCGAGCTTGCGCTACTGCATCCATCGACAAGGAACCGTAGCGCATCTATCTTTACAAGCCCGTGCACGCACACACGCACTCACTCCTACCGCTGCAAAAGAGAACAAAAGGAACAGATGGAAAAATAAAACAGGGCTACTGAGCTAGGTAGCTAGGCAGGTAAGCTAAGATGACTCCCGTCCACAGGGGCCACTTGAGCTATGCATATGCATATATCCCAGTTTGCCACGGTTGCAACGATGCGTAGATGCATACACTGGCCCGTCAAGGCCCTGCGCATGAGCTGCTCCGTGCAGGCAGTGTTATTAGCTACCTACATATAGGTACCTACCTACCTACCTAGTCTAGTGTACGGACGGATGGATACCTTGCCTGCAGACAGGAGGACAGACTGACTGACAACGGACGAAGAAGCTTGCTTGCTTGCTCGCTCCTCCCCTCTCTTCCTCCTCTATCCCCTGTCGCCGTGCGGCCAGACTTGCTCCTTTTTTCTTTTGGCGCCGTCGGTCTAGAAACCGCAATGCCGTGCGAAGGAAGGCGCGCCCCGCCTCGCCCCGCCTCGCCTCGCCTGTCGCTGCAGGTGCGGTGCGGTGCGGGCGGGTTCGAGTCGCACTTTGCGGGTGCAGGAGCCTCTCCCTACCTACCTACCTACCTACCTACCTACCTACTTTACTGTTCGTACACTGTGTTAGGTATCTGGGTCGACACACCGGACGGTGTAAGTCGCAGCAGAGGAGACAGGAAAAGAGAGAGAGAGAGAAAGAAAGAGAGAGAGAGCGGGCTAAAATAAAATAAAAATAAAAAACACACACACACGCATCCCCCGTCAGATGCATTCCTCCCACACACACCCTAGACACCACGAGGAACCTCTTCCATACCACCGACCGACCGACCGACCGCACTCACCCGCTCTGTTTCCCGCTTGCAGCCGCCATCCTTCTTCTACTTCCGCTGTCCCTTGGCTGTGGTCTAGGTAGGTAGGTAGCTCCATCCTGGTCCTCTCTCTCTGCAAGCGCTTGGGTATCCGCTCCCAGCGCCGTTATCGCCCGCGGATCCACGTCCATGAGGCATTGTTTTATTTACCTCCCCCTCCTTCCTCCTGCTTCCGCTCACTGCTGCATTCCTCTTCCTCTTCTTCTTCTTCTTTTCTCTCTCTCAATATCAACCATCTGAGAACGGACAAACATCCTCCTCCCTGTGTCTCTCTATCCATCTCTTTCCTGCGCTACGTCACACCCGCCGCCGACCAGGAGACGAGAAACGTGTATAAGCGTACACGCATCCCGGCATTTCATTCTTCAAGTTTTCCTACGTGCCAGTAGAATTCTCGTCGATTGTATTTGTCGCATCGTAAGACTTGAACCAAGTCTAGAGACAATGACCCTGACCATGCAGAAAAGCCCTCGCAACCCGGACGACTTCCCCACCGCACAGCTCTTTCTTCTGGGTGAGTTGCATGCCAAACTTGCTTTTGCTGGAATTCCATGTCTTGCGCCCCCCCAACACCCACCACTACCTTCGTGGGGCCATCATTTTTACTATACTACCTACCTACCTACCTTACCTCTTACTACTGCCATGCCAACATGCTAATCTCTCCTTAGCCATCGTCCGCCTGGCAGAGCCCATCGCCCTCACCTCAATCTTTCCCTATGCCTGGCCCCTCGTCAAGAGGTTCGAAATCGGCAACGCCGAAGATGCCTCGTTCTATGCCGGACTTCTCATCTCCTCCTTCTCCCTCGCCGAAGCCCTGATGGGCATGTACTGGGGCGGTCTTTCTGACCGCATAGGAAGAAAACCCGTACTGCTCTTGGGATGCATCGGCACCATGTTCAGCATGGTCATGGTCGGCTTCGCCCCCAACATCTGGATCGCCGTGGCCGGCAGAGCCATCGGTGGCCTACTCAACGGCAACATCGGCGTCATCCAGACCATGGTTGGTGAATTAGTCACCAAGCCTGAGCACGAGCGTAAGAGTTCCCTCCCTGCCTCCCTCTCAGACTCGACGTCATGTTGATTTTCGTCGTAGCCCGCGCATTCTCAGTCATGCCCTTCGTATGGTCCATTGGCACAATCATCGGCCCCTTCATCGGTGGCACCTTTGCCGACCCCCACGATGCCTTCCCCAACTTGTTTCCCGCCGATGGCATCTTCTACCGCTACCCCTACCTCTTGCCCAACCTCGTCTGCGCTGCTCTCCTCTTCATCAGTATCGTCCTGGGCTACTTCTTGCTTGAGGAAACCCACCCGGACATGCAGCCCCGTGTCTTCCTCCCCGACGACACCTACGCCTCCGAGGAGACTCCCTTGCTGGAGACCTCGGACGCCATGAAGAGGCCCGCCGTCGACTTGAGAGACGACAACTACGGAACCGTCCGCGGCCGCAGCCAGAGGGCTTCTGATAAGGAGACGGAACAGCCGTGCAACATCTACACCAAGCCCATCATGTCCTTGATCCTTGCGCTCTGCATCTTCACCTATCACTCGATGACATACGACCACCTTCTGCCCATCTTCTTCGAAGACGATCGTGCCATCAGCAACCCGATGACCGTCCTCGCTTCCTCGGCGAGCCCATTCTACACCCCCGGTGGTCTTGGTCTTTCTCTACGTGCTGTGGGCATGATCATGGCCGTCAACGGCGTCATTGCGCTGTTCGTCCAAGCCGTCATCTTCCCCTTCGCCGCCGAGAGACTGGGCGTCTACCGCTTGTTCATCATCGTCACCGTGTTGCACCCGATCGCATACGTCATGGTCCCCAGCCTGCTTTTCCTCCCCTCCTCGCTGCTGTACGCCGGCATCTACTTCTGCTTGGCCATCCGCAACATCTTGTCCATCATCCTCTACCCGCTCCTCCTGATCTTGATCAAGGAGGCTACTCCCACGCCAAAGGCTCTGGGCAAGGTCAACGGTCTGGCCGCGAGCGCCGCTGCTGGTTTCCGCATGATTGCCCCTCCCGTCGCCGGCTGGCTGTACACTGTTGGAAGCAAGGTCGACTGCACCGCCCTGGCATGGTACGGCAGTGCTGTTGTCGCCGTTATTGGCGCTGTCCAGTGCTTCTCGGTGAAGCGTGAGCGCAAGGACGAGGTGACGGAGGAGGTGGCTCAGCCTTGCTTGCGCAAGAGAGAGTCTCGCGTCACCATCACGGAGATGTTTTCGGACGACGAATGAATGTGTCACGCAACGAGTGTCACGAACATGACTGGAAGGATATCGAAGCAAAATGCGCAACACGCACACCGTGGACCGGAGTGCAAAAAAAAGACGTTACGATACAGCAATACCAACCAAAAAAACATGAAAAGGGGTAATAGACGGGGAGTTTGTGTGTTTCGGACTTTTGGACTGAAACAGATGAGGGCGTTACGGACCTGGTTTGGCATTTTGGGGTCGGATCAAGTGTTTGCGGGTGGCAGGTTAGATCAAAGATATATATCCCTTGCTGGAGCGTGTAAGCGAGTACGACTGGAGTTTTTGGATGCATTGAGCAGGCGCTGGGAGCGACTGTCACTTGGTCTTTTGGTATATTGAGCCGCCCTAATTAGAATTGAAGTCTTCGTGATCAAGTGCAATATTTTCAGCTGGTGTGGGATTGATGATGTACTTTGAAATGACTGGCCAGCCACAGTATCAATCTGAAAATGGAATGATTGGAGACTTAATCGTTTATTGCCGTAGACTGGATAGGGTACACTTAGCAGTCTTTTTTTGGATCGTTCTTCACCACCTCGAGTGAGGTTGAACGATTTTAGTTCCATTGGGTTCGTGGCTTGTCCATGAACTCCAGAATTTGGGTCATCTACCCAATAAAAATCGCCACCGCGGAAACCACACAAACTCACTCATGTCCGAAATTTTTCATTCTCATACAGAGTCAGTCACAACTCAACATCTCAATAGAGCCCACACGGAACTCCCACCGCAAACACCAAACTACGACGGCGACCGGAAACAGCGACTAACTCATTCACCAAGAGAGAGGGAGAGAGTGCGTGCGTGCATGCATGCGTGAAGCTCGTCGGACAGCAATCCACGTCACAGGGAGACGAGACACGCGCAAGCAAGCCTGAAGACGGGGAAAAGCGGGGCCAAATCGCAAACATGAAAATCGACGAGATCACAGACCAAATGGCCGACGCCATGATCGCCGAGACGGAGCGCCGCGACGCCATCGCCGCGGCGGCGGCCGCCGAAGCCTCGGGCCAGGCGCCCCCCGGCGCCGAGAAAGGCGCCGCCTTGCCCCCCGGCCACGCCCTGCTCAGCGGCAAGACGCCGGACCAGGTGCTGGCGGAGCTCAACAAGTCGCCGCTCTTTATGACGGAGCTCGAGGAGAACGACGACGTGGCGGCGCTGCAGGCGCTGGCGTACGAGGGCACGGCGCGCGAGAACGGCGAGGACTTCAAGGAGCGCGGCAACGAGTGCTTCAAGGCCGGCATGCACGCCGACGCCAAGGAGTTCTACACCAAGGGCATCGACGTGCTCGCGGCCGAGGAGCGACGGCGCGCCAGGGGCGAGAAGACGTACCACACCGAGAAGGCGCGGACCGGCGAGGGCGAGGGCGACGACGAATCCGAGGAGCGGGACGTCGAGGTCGAGGACGACGACGACGAGATCGCCCGGCAGCGCGCCGTGCTCGAGAGCCTCTACGTCAACCGCGCGGCGTGCCACCTCGCCCTGGGCAACTACCGGTCGTGCTGGACCGACTGCGGCCTCGCGCTGCGGCTGAACCCCCGGAACCTCAAGGCCTACTACCGCTCGGCGCGCGCGCTGCTCAAGGTCGACCGCATCGCCGAGGCCGACGACGCCTGCGCGCGGGGGCTGGCCCTCGACCCCGACAACAAGCCGCTCCGGGCCGTGGCGCAGGACATCGTCAAGGCGGCGGAGCTCGCCGACGCCCGGGCCCGGCGCGAGGCCGAGAGGAAGGCCGGCGAGGCGCGGCGCGGGGCGCTGCTGCGCGCGGCCCTCGCGGCGCGGGGCATCCGCACGCGGGCGACGGCGCAGCCGCCAGAGATGGAGGACGCGCGGATGCGCCTCGTGCCGGACGAGGACGACCCGGCCAGCAGCCTCAGCTTCCCCGCCGTGCTGCTGTACCCGCTGCGGCTCGAGAGCGACTTCGTCAAGGCCTTCGACGAGACGGAGCGCCTCGCCGACCACCTCGCCTACGTCCTGCCCCCGCCGTGGGACGACAAGGGCGAGTACACGCCCGACGGCGTCGAGTGCTACATGGAGACGGCCGCGGGCGGGCTCGTCAAGGTGGGCAAGAAGGCCACGCTGCTCAAGATCCTGGGCGGGGGCGCCGTCGAGGTCGTCGACGGCATCGTGCGGGTGTACGTCGTGCCCGCGGCCCGGGCCAAGGGGTGGATCGACGAGTTCAAGCTCAAGAAGGCCGCGGAGAAGGGGGGCAGCTAGAGCGCAACGGGATGGATGGGGGGCACGAGTTCCTTACAATGACGGATAGGGGGGGGGCAGAAGAAGGAGAGGGAAGAGATACTTTTTTATGATTGCTACGGAACGGAAGACCAAAAGAAAAGAAAAACTTCGGGAGTTGGGTGGGTGGGTGGTTTTCTCTTGCTTGTCTCTTTCTCTCTTCTTTTCCTCCGCCGCCATAGATGAAAACCCCGGTTGTTTTGTGTGCCAAAACATCGCGCCCACGCAAACAGAGAAAACAGAGAACCCGCCCTTCCTCTCTCCTTCGTACATACACGCCTTCCGGTTCCCGTCATGAAGTACTACCGGGATCTTCCCCAGTCTAGCCGCAAGCATTACCCGACACCCCCGACTCCCAATAGCCATCCAAGAGGAGGGAAGCCCCCGACAAAGAGTGCGCGAGCAAGCACAGGAATCTAGAGTATGTTTTTTTCTTCTTTCTTCATCCGACCGCCCCAAAGCCGTCCATTACCATCGCCATTAACCACCGCCATTCTCGCCATCATCGTCAACCCCATTAACCGGGACCCGTCAACTCACGCAGACGTGGCCCTCCGCCTCTTGCTGCGATGCGAGTCGGGGCCGTCGACGTCGCCGGGAGACCCGACGTCCTTCCGGGGCGCCGTCTTGAGCGTCATGAGGCCAAGCGCGGCGTTCTGTTCGGCCAGCTCGGCGTCGGACTCGTCCTCCCGCTGCCGCTCCGACGCGCAGCGCAGGGTGTTGCCGCCGCCGCGCCGGTCGTCGTCGTCGTCCTCCTCCTCGTAGTCGATGGGGCGCTTCTGCGCCCAGGCCGGCCGGGGAGGCGTGGCGGTGCGCCTGTTCACGGGGGTCCAGCGGGGGACGGCGCTGAGGTACGGGTCGGCGGGGCGGCGGCTTTCGTCGACGAGCCGGTAAGGCTGCGGCGGCCGGTTCGCGGGCGTCCATCCCGATGTCGGCGGCGGCGGCGGCGGCGGCGGCTGCTGCTGCGAGTGCCGCGGCGGTCCCGAGTGGTATCCGTAGCTGTAGCCGAGACCGTCCGAGCCGTTGCTCGAGGCGGAGTCCGGGCAGGAGCGGTGGCTCTCCGCGTCGGTGTCGCTGTACGGGCTCATCAGGCGGGTGTTGAGCCGCAGCCTCCTGTCGTCCCGGAGGGGCCGCACGGGGCGGCGCTCGATGCCGGGAACGTGGCCGAGGTCGTCGATGGGGGGCAGGGCGTGCTGCTGGATTTTCCGCGAGAGGTCGGCATCCCTTATGGCGTCTTTGACGATCCGGTGGTCGATCACCATCCGCTGGTAGTCCGGGGAGCCTGGGGGGATGCACGACGACGGGAACGACGGGCCAAAGATCGGGATGAGGGCCCCGGCAATATTGTAGCAGAAGGTGGCACACACTGCCTTGGCACACTCGTAGGGCATCCAATATCCTGCACCCATCGTCAGCTTTCATGCCCCAGCCGCGAGAACCTCGGTGCAAGAAAAGAAAAAACCAACCTTGCGCTGCTATCGCGCCCCCCGTGATACTGTGGGTGATGTCTTTCAGACCCGGGTTCAGGCTCAGCATTTTGGCGGGCACCGTCTGCAACGCGTGAGCGAGAACCCTCGGATTCCATCGTGGGTGGGAAGGGGGGGCTTTACCTTTGAGTATTTGCAACACTTGAAAAAGGGAGTCATTCGGACGAGCCCGACGTTGTAGTCCCACATGACGGTATACTCTGTGTCGTCGCCTGGGTTCTTGAACTCGTACTTGAACACTGCACGCCAAGCCCATCAGCAAAAAATGAAACCCCACCGCCGCCGCGAGCGTGCGTGCGTGCGTTCCCGAATACGCACCTTCGAAGCTTTCACGGCCCGTCTTCTCGAAAAAGTCCTTCTTGCCGCTGTTGTAAGGGATGTGGGCGCAGGACTCCTGGATCCTCCCAAAAGGCGTGACGCGGAAGCGGTGGGCCTCGCGGCGGGTCAACTCGTCCATGTTCTCGAAGGGGTAGTACTTGATGACACCGCGGGGCTTGTATTTGGACACCGGGGCCGGGTCTTTGGACATCTTGAGCCTCGGGATGACGGGTCGGTCCAGGTAGGGCGATGGAGGTCTGTCCGAGTGGCAGCTTCCCGGCGAGGACATGGCGGGACTTGGGAGGAACCGGGGGAGAGGGAGCGGCCCAGGGGGGGACGGGTTAAGAAGTGAAGAGACGGAAAGCATCTTGCCGGGCTGTTTGTAGGGAGAAGAGGATGAAGGTTGTCTTGGAAGCGGTGCAATGCTGCGGTGCGGGACGGGCCTGATAAACCGGTGCAGCGAAGTCTGATGCTAAAGGGGGGAGGGAAGATGAATAAGACTTAAGACAGGTCCTGCAAGGCAAACTGGACCAGGTGCGATGGGGAGGGGAGGAGACCCGGCTGAACCAGGTTTTCTTTGGCAGCGGACAAACACCCGATGTCTTCGTCCCGGGGGTTGATGCCTCACAACCTGCTGGCTTGCAGCAAGATGGTGAAGTTGTCCCAGAACAAGGGGAGGGACGGGAGGGGGGGGGAGGGCTCGAGATTGTCGTCTTTCTTGGAGAGGTTACCGGCTCTCCAACGGAGGCTGCGGTTCCAGGACGGGGCTCGGGGACTCTTTCTTGGATGTCGGCGCTCTCGGTGCAGTCTCCTTTGTCGCGAGTGTCTTGGAATCGGCCTCTCAGCGGTACGATCTCCGTTTGTGGCCGGCCACCGCTCTTTTTCTTTTGCCGTATCGAGGTGAAGCCAGGAATTGATAAATGACTGGTAGGGGGGGGGGGGCTTGGGGGCTGGGGGGGACGGCGAGACCGTGGACTGACTGACGGTTGTGGTCTAATATGTTTCCTCCAAAAAACAACACACACGAGGTCAGATGTGAGATAATGATGCTACGGGATCAGAAGGTTGTGCGGTGACCGTACGTTGCCGTATACGTCGTTTCGGTATTGGAAGACCGGGTAGGCCAAACGGCCCCGGGAAAGCTTCCATGCAGAATTACCCGCACCTCTGCTGAATTTGTCAGGGCTCGCAGAAAGGAGGAGGAGGCCAGGCCGTCCGTCCAGTGGTATGCGAGGATCGTATCCTTCTGAGCTACTCAAACCACACCCCACGACCGACCTGGAGGCCAGAGATCGAGGCTAGGCAAGTTTCATCCGATTCCACCATCGCAAGCATCAGTCCGCCAAGGGGTGAGGGAGAGGGTTCACGGAGGACTGCGAAGCGCGCCCGCTGGAAACCGCACAGTCATTGGGCAAAAGTTTGCGAAGGGCAAATACAGAAGAGACTCCCGCAGCGTCCAAACAGGGAAGGAAGGGCGCCTTGTTTGGATGCGCACGGGGGGTGGGATTCGCAGGGTGTGTTCGCGGGTAGCCGCATGAGGTGCCACCTGGCCGTTGAGTCTAGCAGCTTGGTCGAGATAGTGGAACCGAGCTGGTCCTCCTGCTACATTGAAGATCTCAGGGCAATGCAAATCTGACTCGGCACACGTGGCCGTGACTCTGAGATGGGAGGTATTGGAGATGATGCGGGCGGTGTTAAGCTGTAGTCTACAGTGACTGAAGAACTCGCCCATATCAAACGCGGCATTGGGGAGGGGAGGGGGGGGGTGCCTTGAGCCCCTTTCGGTAACTGGGGGTGAAGTTGGCCACAGGTCTTTCGTCAGACCGCCAAAGTCAAGCCGCCAGTTTCTTTGTAGTTGGCATATGTGCATATCCGTGGGCAATCCAATGCGTGCCTGAGGTATTCTGGGGTTATTCGAGAAGCCTAGTCATGGATGTAGTCTCTACCTGTCTCTCCCTGAAGGGGGGTGCTTGCAGCCGTCACCATACTGCCCCTCGTTTCTTCCCACGAGCTTGCCTGCGTACAAGCACAAGAGAAAAATGCCCGATGGGGAGCACGAGAAGCCGGTCTATCACCAGGGTGCGACCCGGTGGCCGGTGGAAAAGTTCCTTGAGAGGTTTTCAAAGCGGCAGAATCTTCCTCCCGGCTGTCATGTTAACCAGACCGCGGAGGGTATGTATGCTGGAGCTCGTCACGGGCCAACCTTGACCGCGTGTGTGGGAATTAAACCCAACGAAACCCCGGTTCTCCACGGCCGGGTTGCTGAAGTGACGCTAGGAATACATGGCTTCAAGTCACGAATCCATGATATATGCCCATAATCCGGAGAACGGCATTGGGCGTGGTCGAGTCAACGACCCCTTGCTAGCGCTTCGTCAAGACAGTGGCTGGATATTGGGTTTCTGCGGCCTCCCGCGCACCGCTACTTTCGATAGGCATTGATCCCATCGTGGATGCGGCTCCGTGGCTGGAGGGGGGGGGGGGGGGGGGGGGATGGGGAAGACTCTTGCAAACGGCGAAACTGGCGAGCTAGGCCTGGCAACGAGACAGGATAGCCTAGGGCAGGCGCTTTGCATTGGATGTCGACAGGGACGACAGCTGGCTTTTTTTCTTCGGACCCTTGCCGCAGGACGGAGGAACCAGTACCTGGGCGTTTGTCGAAAGGTTTCGCCCCGACATAAGCGAAGCCTGGAGGGTGAGAGAGAGAGAGCCTCAACCCCACCAGATCGTGACAGCGCCGCCATGGTCTGGATGCTACGTCACCTCTCCCAGGCCGAGGTGCTCAGACTTAAGACCTGTATGATCCGGAGAGGTCCCCCCCTGCGCACGAGACGGTTGCGACTCCTGAAAGAACTATGGACGAATGATACCATCGTGGGGTTCCAGATGGCCATCATACACAGTCTCGGTGACACCGCAGCGAGTGACAGGAGAGAAAAAAGCGGCGAGGCCGCCATGCGTGGTGCGACGCCAAGATGGATGCAGAAACGGCTGTACGCATCGACTCTGGGAGGCTTTGCTCTTTCTTGCCATGCAGAAGCCGGAAGCCGGTTGTACACAGCGTGGATGCAAAGCGTGGTTGTGTAGCTCGAGGGCGGACGGACGGGCAGCTTCACGTCTACGGCGGCGGCGGCGGCGGCGGCCGGGGGCAAGGGGCAAGGGGCAAGGGCAGTCAGTCCACAGTCGCGTCAGGCCATGATGGTACCAAACGGTGGGATAGGGCACAACACCTCAACGCTTTCGAGATGATGAGGTGGGTTAGGTACATGCTCCGAGATTGATTGCGTTTGATCTCGCGTTGGTTTGGAGGACGGCCGGCAAACTCCAGTGGGCGATGTTTTCGTACCGCAGTTTCCCAGCACAGTCGACCGATCACCGAGCACGAACGGCGAACGTTGTGGCCGAGGAGACTTTTCCTTCCAAAGAATTAAGCTGCGAGCTGCGGAGAAATAAACTGTGCTTGTGGTACTGACCTGAAAAGGCGACAGCGGCTGCCTCACCCTCGGTGCGACCGGAATACCTCATGGTTTAACCGCTCGCCCTCGACGCAAACTCGTCGTGGCCGGCGCTGCACCACTGCTGCGTGGCACCGCGTTCGGGAGGGTGAGAAATACTCCATGTGGAGTGAAGCAGCACAGGGTTGTGATTCTTGATAATATCTCCGAGAGGTCCTACGTGTGACGGACAAGACGGGGGGGAGAGGGCAGGGGGCTAAAGGACGGCGTGCAAGTGGCAGGGAGTGAGGTCTGCTGGACGAGGGGCATGGTAACACGAAAAGTAGTATGTCTTCGTCGAGGACCCTATGAAGAAGCCATCCATACACACACTTTCTCTATCTCTTTGATAGACACAAGAGTGAAAAGAGGCGGCTTGGTTGGGTTCTGGACGTGAGCGGTCCGGAACGTCCTCCCTTGAGCTTCGAGAGGCAAGCAAAAGGCTCTCTCCCTCTCTCTACTTTGGCCAATCACCACGGAATGAGACTCTCGGGCTCGTTTCCGTCCGCCATTTACCGCCCAGAGACGCCCAATCTCCTGGCCTCGCGCCCTCCCTCCCCTTCTCATGCCCATCTCAATGAACTCGTCCGTTCGTCCGGCATTTTTGTCGGGCCGAGTTTTGATGAACTCCCCGTTGCCGCAGAGACAGACAGACGTCCTTCCCCCACAGCACCCGGCCGTCGACATCTGTTACTCGAGGAAGACGCAAAGAGCCTCCTAGACCACAGCTCTTGGCCTTTCTTCTTCGTAAAGTCCGACACGATCCCTTAGCCCTCCGTCGTCCTATCAACCCGGGCTTGGGAATGTTGGTTCCCCAATACCAGGGAGGATGGAGTGAGGGGGAGGGGGCTGTGGCGGCGATTCACTCGCGACGTTGCATCTCACCATGTGTATTTCAGGCGTTTCAATTCTCGAGACAATTAAAAAGACCCTAAAACCGGACTACATCTTGAACATACTTCATGAGGTATCCTGGGAGGCGGGCTCTCTTGGTTCTCTCCACCTGGCATGTAAACGCCATAGTGGTTGCGTTACCCCCCCAGATGGGCATGCGCGATGTCTCACCTCCCAGGCCAACCGAATTCCGCGCAACATCCCTTTATCGAGGAAAGCATTCCCCTGAATCCCCTCAAAAAGACTGGATACTGCCCCGTAATGGAAACTTTATCGTCCACCTCAAGCGACGCTTCATCGCAAAACCCCCCTGGTAGCGAACCAATACCATACCATGGGTACCGCAGACGTTTCGTTCCCAGCCTCCATGATGCAGCCCCCCCGCGGGTACCACAGCCATGCCAGGACCTTGCATGCCGCGACTTTCCTCTTGGTCCTCTTGTTCATCTTGATCCAGGTCGTGCGGAGTCGCCAGGACGGCTATGAAATCATCGATGCCGACCCCCTCGTCCCCCTGGTCAGGCCGGGGGCAACCGAGATCACCGAGCACGACGACACAAACTACCTGCGGGTGCTGGCGGAGAGAAACAACCTCACGCGCACAATCTCGTGGGCTTCCCGTAGGATCAAGGCGGTGCCGGAGGCCGCCGAGAGGCTTCCCACGACGCGCATCAAGCAGAGGTTCGCAGACAAGGGGTTTCGGAACCTGCGCTGGGACGACGACGACGAGAACCCCGGTCCGGAGACCGGGGGAGCCGTCAGCGTGCTTCCCGTGCCGAAGAGCCCCGGCCCCGCGGCCGTCGACGCCTCCGGCTTGCTGTTCGGGGTCTCCACGACGTACAGCCGCCTCACGTACGACGGTGACTCCCTCATCGGGGACTGGCGGCGATGGCTCACGGACGGTCGGGGGCCCAACGGAGCCACCATCGTCGTGACGCTCCACCAGGCCACCAACCGGCAGGCGTGGGAGGTCTACCGAAAGCTGCAGGACGCCGGCATCGACGCCACGGTGGTGCCGCTGGACGCGAACCTGGACAGCACGTCGAGATACCTGGACATGATCACGGTCCTCCTGGACATCAGCGAGGCGCTGGCCGAGCAGGGGCTCCCGAAGCGGTACCTCGGCCTCGTCGACGACGACATCTTCTTCCCGACGCCGGAACAGCTCGTCTCGAGGCTGTCGAGTTTCGACGCCTCGAGGCCCTACTACCTCGGCCTCCCCAGCGAGCGCCCCGACTGGTTCGTCAAGGACGAGGCGGCCGTCACCCACGGGGGCGGCGCCGTCTTCCTGACCCGGCCGGCCGCGCTCATCGTCTCCCACCTCCCCTGCCGCCCGCCCGAGGGCTTCGCCGGGAACTACACGCGGTGGGACAGCGTCCTCCACGACTGCGTGGGGAGCCACACCGACCTGCCCCTGCACGTCCTCCCGAGCTTCTACTCGCCCGCCGACGCGCTCTACACCATGCAGGCCTCGGCCTACGACCTCGGCGTCTCGCCGCTGACCCTCCGCCACTCCAGGTCCCGCCACGGCCTCGACCCGAGCCGGGCGCACCTCGTAACGTCCGTCTGCGGGGAGGCCTGCTTCCTCCAGCGCTTCCGCTTCGGCGACGGCTGGGTCCTCGTGAACGGGTACTCTGTCACGCACTACGGCGACGGCCTCGACGTCGTCCCCATGGCGGGCGACGCGGAGCTCCTGGGGCCGATGCAGTACGGCCACGAGGCGGAGATGCCGCTCGGGCAAGGCATCGTGCTGGACGACGACGGCGCGGAGGAGAAGGAGGTCGTGACGTGGAAGGGCACGAGGAACGTGTGGCAGTTCTTGGACGCCGTCGTCGTCGGGGAAAGGGGCGAGGTCTGGCAGGCGTACGTGAAGAGAAGGGGCACGTCGGGGTTCATGGAAGGGGAGGTCGACGACGAGGACGGCGACGGGGACCACCTTGATTCCGTCATTGTATTGGTGTGGGAAACGTAAAAAACCAATCTACGAGTGGTCTTTTCTTCTTCTTCTTCTTCTTCTTCAACCTCGAAGTGTGTGTGTGTGTGTGTGTGACTGACTTTTATGTGCGAGAGAGTAACTCCTTTGTACGCCGATTTGCCCCCGCTGCCTGCCCTCGGACCCTTCATTTCCTCCAGTCCTCGGGCCCGACCTCGAAGGTGACCTCCCCCTCCTTGCCCGCCCCCGTGACCCTCTGCCACCCGAACTTCCGCTCCATCAACCCGACCATCGGCTCGTTCGCCTCGACCGTGGTCGCCGTGATGCGGTCGAACTGCGGGCCCCCGTCCTCGACGCGCGTGAACCCCCACTCGACGGCCAGCCGGATCGCCTCCGTCGCGAACCCCCGGCCCCGGTACGCCGGGCTGACCATGGCGCCCACGTCGCCCACCCGCAACTTTCCCCCGCCCTCGCGCTCGCGCTCGTTGATCCCGCCGAACCCGGCGAACCCGATGCCGACGCCCCCTTCCCCCTCCTTGTCGTCGTCGTCGTCGTCGTCGTCGTCCCCGACGTACACGAGCAGCAGGTTCACCCGCCCCGGCCCGCTGACGACCCGCCCGCTCGCTTCGTCCAGGACCGTCGGCGCCGCCGCGCTCTCGCGCATCCGGCCGATGACGCCGGCCGCCACCTCGGGCGAGATGGCCGAGGCGTGCGGGTCGTACTTGTTGTTCTCCGGGTCCGAGAGCACGGCCGATACGGCGGCCGCGTCGCGGGGTTCCAGTGTGCGGAGGAGGATCGGGTGGGTCGGGGAGCGGAGCACCGTCGGGAGGTGGGATGCCTGTTTCGTCGACATGGCTGCGGTTTTGATCTCTTGTTTCCCCCCTGTCGTCTTCGCCCTTTCTCGGATAGTGAGGGTCCGGGGTTGAGTTATGACCGATGTTTTTTTCTTTTGTTTTCCTTTTTTTCCCTGAGATGATATGATGTCGACGTTGAGATGATTGAGTTCTCCAAGGTTGAGATGCTAAGGCCAATCAAAGTTATAGCTGACAGGGTAAGCTGAAGTAGGTATTGTCCAAAATCGGTACAATGCGTCGGATGTGGAAAAGGCACGATGGGATGACGGTTCAGCTTATCCAGATGGCAAGGCTTCCAGGCAGTTCTTATATTCATCTTCATCGTCCTCCTCCTCCTCCTCCTCCTCCTCCATGCCGAGGTCAGTACAAAAGGTCTTAGGCCTTCGGAGCTCGTATCTTGCGGTCCCCACATGTTGGAAAGGATGTCGTGCATCCAACCGGATGAAACCCTGAGTCATCCATCCGTAAAAGGTCGGTTGTCATGAAGGAAGAACTTTGTATGTACCGGGGTGATTACTGTGATGATCAACTGAGGCCAAAATCGTGACGCTGTTCATTCTGCTCCTGTCAAAGAGCCACCAACTTTTTGTGACTCACATCGAGACCAATCAACACCCTTGTCTGCAAGGACGTATCGCAATAGCTCGAGTCAGCCATGTCAGATAGCGACCAAATTGGCCTCACTTCAATTCCGCAATGCCGCATCTCTCTATGATATGCTCTATATGCGTGAATAACCGAGCCAGAGGCGCCCAAATGGGGTCGCCAGTAAATGGCAAAACAGCCGCCGAAAAATAAAACCAGAAAAAAAAATTTAAACAATGAACTCCGTCTCTCTCTGATATCCCCTAATCGAAACCAAAATGTGCCTGCCTTTCCTAAGCTTGCTTGCCATGCCCAAAGAAGTTGGTTGTATCGAATTTTTTTAAGCACATGCCGTCAAAGTCGTCTCGTCTCGTCTCGTCTCGTTTCTTTTCGTGAAAAAACAAAAAAAGGGAGGGGCAATCACCACGAGTCGGGGCCGAAATGCCCTCCCTCAGGAACCGTCTTGTATGAGCACGCCTGCCAGTCGCAGCCCTGCTTGTACACCTCTGTCCCCCACCACTTGAAGCCCTTCATGTGCCCGGGATAGATGAAACCAAAGAAGACAACAACAATTCCAAACGCCAGGCTCGAGTCTAATGCTGCGCTCATCGTCATCGTGTACTTTGCCCACCATGCGCTCTTCCTCCTCTTGACCAGGTAGTTGAATACGTAGCACACCACCGCCCACACCGAAAAGTTGAGTCCCGTTGCCGGTGGGATCCAGGCCATGGATCCGAAAACGACCGGAAGGTTGATCTTCCTGACAATACTGTGCTTCTTCTTGCGAGCGTAGAGCCACAAGGGAACCGGCGCGATGGCGCCAATGACGAAGCACCACACGAGGCCGCGATACGTCGCGTTCGGCCCGAAGAATTCGCCCGGTCCAACTACACCCCACAGAATGGAGCCGTTGAAGTGCACCCGCGCAATGGGGCACGTGAACCCGTTGACGGCCTCCGACGTACAGAGACCTTTGACGTTGGCAAACATCCAGTTGAGTACCCCGATCTGCGTGAGGGACGACACAACTGTGGCCACCATCTGGACCGAGAACATGATCCGCGGAGGTATCTTCATGTAATGACCAAGTTTGAGGTCCGAGGCGAACTTGATACCCTGCGCGGACGAGATGTACCCGTACGTCACAAACACCATGTTTGCGATCGGGCGACCTGGGAACACAGCGCCGCAGATGAGCTGGCATATCAGGTAAATGCTGCTGTGCTGGTTCGTGACCGCCATGATAATGCCGTTCGGGATGAAGAAGACGGCACAGATGCCCAGTGACATGAGCAAGCCGTACCACGGGAGATGAATCGGGTAGCTGTATCCGTCAGCCTTGCATTTCCACATGTTGGCAGAGGGGTTTGATTCACTTACTACTCGACAACGAAAATGCCCACCGCGAGCATCGTTACAAACGTTGTTAGGTACCAGGACAGCGGCGCGTCCTTGTACCGCTTCATGAGCCGACAGTGGACATCCTCGCGGAACATGGTACCTTCGAGGTTGGATGAGGACCTCGAGAGGCCTCGGCTGCTGCTGCTGAACGATGGCCGGGACGGAATGTACTCGGAACCGCCCGCCACGGGTTTGTAGACTGCCTGGCCCTCGTTGCGAGCTTCTGCTAGGGCCGTCTTCCATGTCTGCCACATGTCCTTGCCGTGCCAGCAGGCTGTGTGTGTTAAAAGCGCCGCCAAAGCAGCAAACTGCACGCCGTAACTCAAGACGTATGTGACGGGCAGAAACACTCGACTGTACTTGCTGTATGCCTCCCTGTCGAAGAGGAAGTCCGACGTCAGGATCTTGCTGACGTCGTAGACCTTGCCCGTGTTGTCGAAGACTGCCGATGACAGAATGGGCATGTACGACGAGTAAAAGACGTTGGCGTAGTAGGCGATGGGCGCAAAGAGCCACATGACGATGACGAGACCGCCAATGACGTTCATGGCGGCCCAGAAAGGCACCAGCAGGGGCGAGCCGATGTATGTGATTTGCGCCCAGTCGAAGGTCAAGGGGAAAAGCCCAAGCCCGGAAACAACGCCAAAGAAGTTGGCAACGACGACGTTCTTGGGCGCGAACCAGGTGATGACGTTGAAGTAACTGAGGCAGGGCATGAGGAGGCCCGGAAGGAAGTAGAAGGCGAAGCCGCCAAACCAGACAAGGTAGAAGAACTTCCACCTCGAAATCCTCCAGCCGTCGGCGATCCTGTTCTCTTCCTTGTGGAGCGTCCCGAACATGGCAGCCGACATCAGAGTCCCGGGCCAGATCATGCCGCTAGGGCGCACCAGGAACCGGCGCGTCAAGCCTGCAAAGGCGTAGCCCAGGATCTGGGTCGACAGAGTGAGGAGGATCTGGTAGGGAATGGTGACTTCCTTTTCCTGGTGGTAGAATTTGGACTGCTCGACGATGACGTCGGTTGCGAAAGCAAAGCCGAACGACACATTGCTGCTCACGTAGACACAGGTATGCTCCTTCTCGTTCCACCGACCTTGCGCAAGCCATCGGCGCAGGCGGGCAAAAGAGCGCCTCGAGGGCGAAGGGCCACCGGGGTGTCCAGGCACAAGGACACCATCTAAGAAGTCCTCGGGAGGGTCGTCCTGGCGTTTGAGGAGGTAGTCCCACATGAGGCCGAGGGGGTGAACGAGCAACAAGGCGATGACGGGGGTGATGGCGACGCTGGGGTATCGTAACGAAAAGAACAAGTTGGTAGAAGAACCCAGAACGGAGAAGACAAACGACAGTGTCCACATCCTGGGGGTGTTGATGGACAAGGTGACATTGTCCGTCGGCGGCACTGATGCGCGGACGACTTCGTGGGGCGAGTCGTCGACGGGGTCCTCATCAGGCTCGCTCCCCGTGTAGTCGTCATATTCTACCTCGTCATCGGGTGGGTCGGATTTGGCATCGTCGAGCATGTTGGCCGTCACGGGGGCTTGGGTGATTCCGAAGCGCCCCTCCAAGCCGGTAGCCAAGGCAGCGGCGTCGAGGTCCTCGGAGAGGCGGGAGGTGTCCCTTCTGGAGGCGGCAGAGTACCTCGAAGATGTGGATTTGGAGGTGTCGGAGACGTATCGGAGCGGGTGTGCGTTGGCGGTCCTCGAATCGCTGCCGGTGGGGGAGACATTGCGACTCGGGTCTTGGGAGACGGCGCCGTAGGAGGGGGCGTCGTTTCGCGCGGAGCGCAAGAGGGGCGGTTTCGAGGGCATGGCGCCGTCGTCTAGTTGCGGGGCGGGAGATGATGGGGTCGGGTCGGGGGTATCGCCACCATGTTCGCCGGCGGTGGACGTGTAGGAGAGGGCAGAAGGACGGCTTCGCAGAGTGGAAGGGCGAGACGGAGGGTGGTGTGTCGTGTTATATGGGTCGAAGGCGGCGGTTTGGTGACGGGGTGACGAGCGAGTCGATGGATTGGCAGCGTCAGCGTCAGCTTCAGCTTCGACTTGAGCTTGGGCAACGGCAGGGCTGTCGTTTGTGGAACCGGCAGCAGGTGCAGGAGGATGAAGAGGCAGAGGTTCCAGGGCCAAAGCAACCGTATCGGCGTCAGGATCGGGAGGGAAAGACGCCGCGGGCTTGCTTTTGTGGCCAGGTGCCTTTCTAAGGCTCATGGCTGGTGACTAGGTAGGTAATTAGTCGACCCAGGAAGAAGGAAGCGATGGATGGGTTAGAAACAAGAGGCGACAGGGGCAGCACGAGTAGTGTGAGTGGACTACGGATACTGCGTATAGGTAGTGTGGTGTGGACCGCGGACCGTCGACTTGACTTGTCCGGACGGCTACGAATAGTGAGTGTGGTTTGGTTTGTTTGGTCTGAGGAGGAGTCGGTGGCATGGCAGGCAGTTTGGTGGGGGTGGCTGCCGTTGGGGGGTGGTGGGTAATAGTGGGTGTGACGATTCAAAGAGTGTGATGTGGCCGCTGGACTACTAGGTAGTGAATACTCCGTAGGTAGGCAACGAGACGCTAATGTAGTGGGGTGGGACCCAGGCTGGCGGACACTCCAGGAAGCGGGAGCTACATACCTACATAGCATACCTCTAGCTATCTACCTACACGACACATGTGTCGAACGGCGACGAATGATGACGGCGCATGCGGACGGTAGGTAGGTACGACTACATGGTATGATGAGGTATACGCGTCTTTGAAAGCGTGCAGCGGGGAGATTCCTTGGTGGGCTGGAGGAGAAGGACGAGCAAGAAAACTAAAATTTACATAAATAAATAAGTAGTTAAATAAATAAATAAAAAGGAATGTATCGTTGGGGGGGGGGCTTCACAGAAGGGCCGGCCTGTGCCCGTGTTCGTGTTGGTGTTTACGAGAGAGTTTTCTTCGAGGGATCTCAGGCTGCCCTTTTTCATTCTCTTCTTTTGCCTTTTCCTTTTACCTTTTACCTTTTCCTTCTCCTTTTCCTCTTCTTCTTCCTTTTGTTTTTTCCTTTTCGATTTCATGACCGGGCTAGCATTCCTGACTCGGGTGCCCACCCGTAGCTACGTAGGTACGGTATGTAGGACCTATGTATTATACCGCGGTGCAGAGGGGAAAGAACGTGCAACGCTTCCCGAGGACGAGAGTACCTAGCGACAAAACGAAGGCTGGAACGATACGATGCACAAGATCTGATTAGATACGTGTGTATGTACCATGCCCTGTTGCAATTCTCCATTGGGCGCGCAGATCATGCTGTATACGGAGTACTCTTCCTAGGTACTCCTACAGATACCAAAGGTATGTATGTAAGTAAACTTACATACAGGAAGGGCCGTGCCAAGCATCCATCCATCCATAGATCGATCGACTTACAGTCTACGGAGGAGTACCTGGTAGGTAGGTAAGTAGGTAATTTACGCATCGCGAAGCAAGCAAGCAAGCAAACAAACACATGGGGTCGCACGTCCGCCGCCAGCCACTTTACACGCTGCGCATGACCAATTCGCTGTACACGCATGGACCCTATTTCCCTGCACCGCATACATGCCTACACAGCTCGTTTCCCTCACTGGGAGGGAGGCTGACGTCCCAGTTTTCAGCCTCTGTCTTGCCACATATGCCACCCTCGCTGCCCTGTCCTAGTCCTCTGTGCGCTTTCTTGATAACATTCAAGGCGTTTGCCATGCATGGAAAACAAACGCACCCGACCCCGTACTGCGCTTAGAGCGGATATCCCATATAATTGTCCAAATCTGCCATCTCAATGCCTTGCCTTGCCTTGCCAGGGTAACTAACCCACCCACCCAACCATGAATAAACCATGCCTGCCTGCTTTCCCCCCCTTCTTTTTTCCCCCCTTCGCTTTCAATGCCAACGGCGACTCGACCGACCGGTCCAATAAAAGTCCAAGGCGTGCCGGCTTACACACCAAATCTCATCCGGCGGTGACTGGTCAATGGCTTCTCAACCACTGACTGACTGTCCCCAGTGAAACATATCCAACCACGGAAGTTGGCCGGAACGTAGGTACACTGAGATTCCCCATCACTACCTAGGTACCATCCATCTCACTGCAGATGCCTAGGTACCTACCTAGCTACCTACCTAGCTACCTGCGCACCTTGACCGCTTCCGCTGTCAACTTCCACGCACCGGGAAACCCCCGCATGTCAGCTGCGCAACACTTCAAAGTTGGACGTGACAAGGGCACGTACGTATGTACTGACGCCATGCTGCGTAGGTATGTTACACGATACCTACCCGGTTTAGGTATCTCGAGCCCCGCGGGGCTGGGTTTTGTACCAACACTGACTGATGGTGGCTGGCCCATGTGGGGCCATCCACTGCCGACGGCGCCCTGTCTTCCACCGCGTCGCCAAGTTAGGTAGGTAGGTAAAATAGTTGTTGGTAATACCGACCTCTGGATTGGCCAACCGGCGATACAATGAATGAATGCCTGGCGATCCGAATTGTGCGACGGCTGTCATCCTTTCATGACAATCTCCCGCTGTAGGCGCTCATCCGAGCTTCATGTACAATACGTAGCATGTCCACCGCTGTCTACCGCCCATGCAGAGAGAGGCCCGTCGTACTTTGGAGCCTTCCAGTACACCATGCTCCCTTTACGAGATTCCGGGACTAACCTCGGGGGTCGCACTAGTTGTATAATTCTTCCGTCTTGCTTCTCAAGCCCTTGACACCCTTGACTCGGTCCATGCCTTCTCAGAGCCTTGAAGAGGCATCGGGTTGTTGTTTTCATCACTTGGAGTTCTTCGCGCATTCACCAGAGCTGTTTCTATCCGAAATGAGTCTTGTTTGGCAACCCGCCAATACCAAACCCCAGTCCATTTGGAAGTTGAGGCTGGGCATGTAATGTTCAATCCGTCAATCCGTCAATCCGGATACCAACACCTCACGTCGCGAGGCACATGAGACGAATTTCCGGCCCAAGCGAAAGAAATATCACCATTAAATCAGAGTCGCCGCAACGCAACGTCATCCCTCAGAGGTGAGACCTTCGGCGTTGGAATCCTACGAGCAACTTCTTTCTAGACGTATCTTACCGCAACACCATGTTGAAACACTGGCTTGGGGCTTGCAGTATCTCGATAAAAACATCGATTGCTCCGAAGCACTGACTATAGCACTGTCCCAGTGTATTGAGGCGAGGTTGACGTCTGGTAGAGGCGAAAGCAGCGGTGCGCGTTGAAGGATGAAGACAGGCGACTGAGAGGAAAGAAGTACTCGGGTCAGTAGAAAAAAACTACAGAAAGCCTATTATAGGCCCTGAAGACAGGCGTCACTCGTTGGTGTGGAGGGTATGCCGACCCGTATTGGTTGCGGAGCAGGTCAGCCCCGGTGCGGAACTACGGGGCCGACAGGTGCCGGGGGGCGACTCCCGTGTGCCGATTATACGGCACACTACCACACCGTGTATGCAGTCTACGGATGAACCGACAAGTCTCTCGGTGCAGGAGAAGGCCCAACCGAGGGGTGCAGCCCAGCAAATCCCGAAACACGACACCCCCTGTCCAAGACTCGGGCGATCTCCCCTGACAGTGAAGAATCACTCGGATGGTGGGGGGCATCGATAGAGAAAGCTGTTTCTGTTATCCCGCATACGGTGATCGAGAAATGAAGCAAACAGACTTCATTTCTTACATTGTCAGAGCGGTTCAAAATAGTCCGTTAGGTTTCCGTTGAATGTTACGGCGCTGGGCAAACCGGGAATGCAGCAAGGCTCCAAGGAGAGGTGTAAAGGAGCGACGTGTTTCATCATGCCTCTACCACCCCTGGAACGCCACCGTCGCGGTGACACGACCCTGTGACAGCATATCCGTTTCGAGCTCTGCGTCGCCCCCCCCGGACGCCAGCCAGCCAGCCCAAAATGCACGACGCGGCGCGGGGAGCCCATAGCAGGTGGGTGGGACGGGGAAGGGTGGCCATGTCTTTCTTTTCGTCTCGTCTCCCAAACGCCTCTGCACCATCTTCCCGTGGGAAAACACACGTCCGCCCACACACGCTGCAGAATTCGCCCGGACGACTGGAACCCGAAATCTTGGTCCGAACTACGGTGAAGCTCTGGAGTATCACCCGCGTGATTCGGAAGGGAAACGGAAAAGAAAAGGAGGGTAGGGAGCGACACATTGGCCATGCGATCATCCGGTGTCCTCGCATGGACATTCCTCGCCGTCGCCCTCGCTTGCGACGGCGGCGAGAGCGTCCTCGATATTGCGCCGACCGGGGACGACGAGGCACGGCTTCGCGAGCGCAACAGCGCCCCGGGACAGCTTTCCGAGGAAACCAACAAAACTTACGCCGCAGCGGTCGGGGATGGCTTCCCTCTCGCGGATGGGAGCATCCCGAACGGTCTTGGCGACCCAGAGGAGGCCCGCATGCGCCTCGGAACCGGTACGAGCATCTCCGGCCATCTCTCCCTCCCCCCACCCCCCTAAATGAATCATCCCCCATCATTTGTCACTACCTACCGTCGGTCATCCAAGCTCAAGCCTCATCACAGGCTTAAGATCAGACGACGGCCTCTGGGAGGTCCGGCCCTCACCCGGCAAGGGCCTTGGCGTCTTTGCCCTGCAAACGATAGACGCGGGCACCCGCATCCTCGACGAGAGCCCGCTCTTCACCATCGATCCGGGTAGCCTCGTTAGCGGGCAGGGCTTCGCCTTCGCCGCCATTGCGGCGGCCGTCGACGAGGCCTTCGCGGCGCTCAACGCCACGGCGCGTGCCGAGTACCTCTCGTGCCCGGAGCACCGTGACCTGGACGACGAGGCCGACGCCGCGTGGAGCCGGGAGGCGCTCGTCTTCCGCACCAACGCGTACACCATGCCCGGCGGCACCGTGGGCATCTTTCCGCGCGTCGCCAAGGTGAACCACTCGTGCCGGCCTAATGCCGGGGCCGTGACCGTCGGCGGCGGCGGCGGCGGCGATGAGGGGCCGGCGAGGCGGATCGTCTACGCGGCACGGGACATCCGTGCCGGCGAGGAGGTCACAGTCACCTACGCGCCGCTGGCGCAGGCGACGGACGAGAGGCGGGCGCGGCTCGCGCAATGGGGGTTCACGTGCTACTGCGCAGCGTGCGAGGCGCGGGACGACGACGAACAGAGGGTGGAGATGAGGCGGCTGATGGGCGTGATCGAGGCGGAGCTCGGGAGGGCCGACTTTGGCAGGGACGTGCAGCCGGACGCCGAGAAGCTGGTGAGGCTTGTCGAGGAGGTCGGGCTGGCGGACTACCTCGTCAAGGCGTACAAGTACGCGGCGTACGCGGCGTCGCGGTCCGGCAAGTTCGGCGCGGCGAGGCGGTGGGCGAGGAAGGAGCTGGCGGTGCACGAGATCGCGGACGCGCAGTCACGGTACGCGAAGGAAACAAGGGCGTTCCTGGAGTCGCTCCCGTTGCTGTGAGAGGGAGGGGGAGAAGGCAGATTCAGTTTGGCCTCGCCCGCCTCCGTTTCAGCCGACACGACTCGTTTGCTTGGAGTCTGGACGAACACGACGTCAAGGGGGGCAGCGACCAGGAGGAGTTGAGTCATACCGGCCGTTGGGACGCCGTCGAGACGGAGTGACCTCGAGAAAGCTAGGTATCACACACAGATTAGTGAGATGTTCTCCTGAAGTGCGCCGCGCATTGTTCGGCGTGAGTCACTCGCTGTGGGTGGAGGGAAACAAGTACGTACCTACCTACCTGCCGTGCAGTGCAGCAAGCGGGTGTGCTGCAGCGAGAAGGTGCAACGCTACCACCAAAGTAAGCGCCAACCAACCAGCTCTTGCTTCTCTCCATCCCCGAGGGGGAAAGAAAGACTGATGATGGAGGAAGGAAGAGCCATTTAATATCTGAGGGTATCCATCCTCTCAGACTTTGTAGTACCATTCATAGGCCTGAGGCTGAGGCATTGTCGATACATTAAGGAGAATTTGATTCCGGCTTCTATTCCAGCCTTAACGTGCTCTTACAACCAACGCCCTTTGTTGCCTCGACGATTTCAATCCCGTCTACCTAGGTACGTGTCACATTTGGCCGGTACACCCCGTGGCAATGACGTCCATTGCTTCCGAATCTGTGGCCACGATCCTTTGTACCAGCAAACAGACGCGCTTCAGCATCCAAAAGGCAGACCGTCGCGAGGTATCCGCATGCTCACTTACATTACCTTACCCAAACCTTCTTATCGTCGCAGAAAGCTGAACCGCTCTTACGTAGTTGGACATCGATGGCCTTAACATCACTGTCACCTCGGCTGAGAAGTCTGGCACAAAGGGCAAGTCCAAAGCCCGAAGTGAAGGGACCGAGATCCTCGTCGATGCGAAGCTGCGTCTAAAGGCTGGCCAGCGGTATGCACTCGTCGGAAGAAATGGCTCTGGAAAGTCAAGTAAGAACAGAGCATCTGTTGTATCTGTTTGCACGTTGACCTGTGTCCAGCACTTCTCAAGGCTATCGCTGAGAAGCTGATTCCGGGCATACCCGAGTCAAGTCGAATTTCTCTTCTGCAGCAGACCAATCTCACTGATGCCAACTCAAACCTACGCGCCAGTGATCACCCAGCCGACGTAGGTGGATCTGGTAACAGTCGCGGTGTTCTGGAGCACGTCATTGAGCAGGCGACGGCCAAGTCGAACATCGAGCAAGAGATCAGAGGTGCGATCTCACGTGCACGCCTGGGCGACAGTGACTGACTGTTTTTAGCTTTATCCGATGGCATCAACAGCACTGACCCGTACGGCCCCGTGCGTGCTGTCCGCGCAGTTCGCCATGATAGAAACCAGAAGCGTCTCTTCCGAGAGGACAAGAACGCAAGGCTACGCAGCGGAGACCGAGGTCTGGCGGCAAGAAAGGCCCTCAAGGCCTTTGAAAAGACAGTTGCCGAGTCACAAAAGATGTAGACCCTTCCCCTTTAACAGCTTGATGTGGAACTCGCTGATCCGAAAACCAGTCTGGAGCAACCTCAGGATGAGATTTCGGCCGAGACTCTCAATGCTGAGACACAAGAGGCCTTGGACATGCTAGCAGATCTCCGATTGCAGGTTGAGCCTGCCAAGGTGGTCGAGATCGAGTCCAAAGCTAAGCGCATTTTGACCGGCCTAGGGTTCACCGAAGCCTACATGACAAAGCCGGTATCAAGCCTCTCCGGTGGCTGGAGGATGCGGACCGCGCTGTCCATATCCATGCTACAAGAGACTGACATTCTTATTCTTGACGAACCCACCAACTTCCTCGACTTGATGGGCATCATCTGGCTTCAGCGCTATTTCGAGTCCCTCGGAGATATGGATGATGCCCCGACGCTGATTCTCGTCTCACACGACAGAGACTTTATCACGCTTTGCACAGACCTTCTCATCCTCAAGGACAAGGGACTGACCTACTTCCACGGCGATCTGCAAACTTACGAGGCGTCGCAGTCAGAGCGCAAAATCTGGCTGACCAAGATGAGGGACTCCCAGAACAAGCAGAAGGCCCATATCCAGCAGAGCATCGTCAACAACATAAAGGCAGGCAAAGCCCACGATGATCAGAACAAGCTTCGACAAGCCAAGTCCCGCCAGAAGAAGCTCGATGACCGGTGGGGTCTTCAAGTCAGCGCCAAGGGCGGCCGGTTCAAGCTGAACCGCGATCTCGTCGGCTATCACCTCAAAGCCAGGGATGAGATCGATATTCCACAAGGCGAGCGACCAGTGAGCCTCTCCTTGCCGGAGCCGCCAGATCTCCGGTTTCCTGGGCCTCTCATATCTGTAGAGAAGGCGACGTTTCGCTACCCCGCCGCCAAGAGCGAGGCAAAAGCGATGGCGCCTACTGTGCTGCAGGACATCAACCTCTCTGTTCACATGGGCGACCGCGTTGGTATCCTCGGTCTGAACGGGGCAGGCAAGTCGACTCTTGTGAAGCTTCTCGTCAACGAGACGAAGCCCACATCCGGCACAGTGGCAACACACCCCCAGCTGAAGTTGGGGTACTACTCACAGGATACCGTCGAAGCTCTGCAAGATAAAGGCCGGGCTGACCCGTCCGTAACGGCCTTATCTCTGCTCACGGAAGAGGTCGCCGGGGAGCTGGACGAAGGCCAGCTCCGTGGCGTCCTGGGAAGTCTCGGTCTGCCTGGCCGGATTGCATCCGACATACCCCTCGGGAGGCTGTCTGGCGGCCAGCTCGTGCGATGCGAACTTGCGCGCCTTCTGTGGCGGAGACCACACTGCCTCGTCCTCGATGAGGTGACGACCCATCTCGACTACGAGACTGTCACGGCTATGCGAGAATCCCTCAGAGACTGGGAAGGGGCGGTGGTTCTCGTCAGCCACGACCGATGGTTCATGCGCGGGGTTGTCGAAGGCTCGGCCGAGGACGTTGGAAGCGAAGAAGAGGACGAGGAGGAAGCGGCGCCTAGACGACGGCTTGTGTACAAATTGAGGGCAGGGGTCATGTCACGCTTAGAGCACGGTGTGACTGAATTTGAGGATAGCGTTGCGAAAAGAGTGGCTAAGCTGCTCAAGACCTAGAGACGAACAATATTGATCAAGGGCGATTCGGTTTCCAGGTGTGTGTGTGTGTTGCAGCCGAATTGTCGTTGAGGTCAAAAGGAGTGCAGAGTTCCCCCCATCTCTTTCCTTTGTCGCATCATTTCGCATGAACCGGTGGCATTAATCGTCGGGAGGTTCAAGGGCCGAAGACTCGACGATTTGGACAAGAAGGCGTCAGAGCGGGCCGAAAGGAAATTCCACCGTACGAGGATAGAGAGGGGGGTTTAAAAACAGCGGCAGATGGAGACGAGCAACAAAAGGAGAAGCGTACATACATACCTACGACCAAGGCGCCGGTGTTTGTCAAGGTTGTCAAGAGCAGAGAGGACCGCAGGTCGGCCAAAATGATTCCCATTGGCTTGCTCGGCTGTGGCGAGCTGGGGTGAGGTGTCAGATGTCACTTCGACATGTGGCCCCGCAGGACCAATAGTTTAGCTAGCGGGTGCGCCAGGGCCGTAGCAGAGCAAAGTCGGGCGATGGGGTGCGCACATTCCACGAAGGATCGCAAACAAATTACGACGAAGGGAAAAATAAAAAGGGAAAAAAAAGAGGGGTGGGAATTGGTTCTCTTGGTCGTCGTAGCGTTGTAGTTGTCGTTCGCGTCTGTGGCTGCCGGTAGTCAATGCCGCACGCACATGGGTTGGGTAGCATTGAGCGAAGATCTCGGAGAAGGTAGAGCAGGGAGGGTGGGGACGGACGGACGGACGGCCGGCCGGCCGGCAGCGATCACACTAGCGTGAATCCTTTACTACCTACGTAGCTACCTGTAGCTTTACATAGGTAGGTACGGGATTGGAGGAGGGCGCGGGTGTTGTTGGTAAGACGAAGCCAGTGCAGTGGGTATCTATTTGCAGACTGGGATACCGCATTCGGATCGATACGCCACTTACCTAGTCAGGTAGCTTAATTAGTTGATCAATACTTAGTGGATGGGAACGTGCATTGGCAGGTACTTACCTAGCCAACTCCCCCCCCCCTGAGGCTCCGGGTTGGGCCCATGCGAAGTCGGGCACAGACGGACGGAAACATTTGTGTTTGACTGGACCGGGACCTTGTTTTTGTCGGTGGCACGATCTTGGACTGTGTTGACAGTGTAGGTATGCGCAGCGTGTCTGAGAGAGATGTCTCGCCAGCACCTGTTTGCAGGATTGGTATACACACATACATACCTACCTATGCAACTTGGACGCCCCCAGCTAGGTAGGCCCAGACTACCGAAGGTAGGTAGGTAGGTAGGTAGGTAGGTAGGTAGGTACTATCCGTAGTGAGTGTGGGCTTCAAAGTGCTAGCACCCCACCTAGTCTAGTCCCCCTTTTCTGGTTACACTGGGATCCAAGGACCCCTGAGATCTCGGGAGAACGCGTGCAGAAATGATTGGTACCGATCAGGTGTGCGTGCATTGGTATGGACAGTCCATTAATTAGACGTTTCTCGAGGAATGCTGCCGCCGCCTGAGCCCGGAAGCAAAGAAACATGCAAGTTTGGGAAAAAGCTGAAACATGTCGCGACGGGGACGTGGAACTTAAGGAAACGTGTGTAGCAGCTGCAGCAGCAGCAGCGGCAGCAGTACTCACTCGCCTTGCCCTCACAGACGTCTAGAACAGATCGCATGTCTCCCACGCGTCTCGTGTCTCTAGACTGCATCGAGTATGGTGGCGACGTTGGGCAGACAACACGGTGTAGGTAGGTAGACAGACAGTGCGGCGTGAACACACGTTGCCGCATTGCCGAGGACGTGTCGGAGGCGCTGATGGATGGATGGGGGGGCCTCCACTACCAAAAGGCTGGCGCTAGAACCCCAGGCCCGTTCCCTCCCCTTTCCTGTCATCACAATGTACTTCGTACGTAGTAGGTAGGTGCGAAGTAATACGTATTCGTCGATGCTTCTGGGGCAGTAGAGTGGGATGCGCATTCTGGTAGTCAGTCAGCCCTGTCCTTGCACAGGACATAAAGTACCTAGGTATGTATGTATACCTGCACAACGGTGTATCTGGTCTGCCTTACAATAAATAGTATCCGTGCCTGCCTTACATTTAGGCGTGTGTGTTAATGCGCATTCCGCCAAGTTTTGACACATACATCATACATATATACAAACACACATACATACATACATATACATACATATACATACATAGAGACAGAACTGGGCCATATGCTGACTGACGGTGAGTGGGAACTTTTGTGTGTCCAACCCGCAGGGCGAGCGAGCGAGTTAGTTGAGTTTACCTCTCCCCGGTTCTTTCTAAAGTTAGGTAGGTTAGTAAACTAGGTGGGTAGGTGGGTGGGTGCGTAGGAAGGAAGGTGCTCACCACACAGTACCTTCCTCTTTCTTTCTTTCTTTCTTTCTTTATTTCTTACTTTCTTTCCTTCTTCCCTTTCACCCTTCTTCCTGCCGAACTCTTTTCCCCCAGGGTTGTCAATCTGTCTATTTCCCCCCCTCCCCCCTCTCCTCGAGGTGCAGTACTCAAGGTTAGGTAGGTACTCTTGGACCGCTGCGCCTCGTCTCGCTCGGGGCTCCATCTCGTCTCCCAAACAATTCCACACGGAAAGTCAGCGGGAAACATCACTTCCTCGCACCTACGAATACTGTTCTCGGCCATCCGTGACCTAGGCATCCTGTCCTGCCTGCGTTCGACAACGACATCGCCCCATGCAACTATAATCGCGCCCGTCCGTTCTCGTTTGATGTCATGCCATAACCTTCTTTATTCTTCTTTTGCGCCCACCCCTTTCCTGCTTCGATTTCGCCCGATTTCAGAGACAGACCAAGAGCCGCGAACCGCCACGAGGTTTGCGTTGGTCATTCGTCAGCTTGGCACCGCTGCTCCTCCTCCTCCTCCTTGTCGAGGGCGAGCTGATATGAGCTTGTAATCCCCCTCCCCCCCGCCACTTACTCCAAACTTTGTTGCTTCTTTCCATTCTGGTTGCCTTGGCATCTTCTCATCCGTCGCACGAGAGCTAGCAACCCACACCCCCGTCGACAGACACCTTGGAGGATCGACCTCTTTGGTTTGCGTTTGTGTTTGTGTCTGCATCTTCGCTTGCCCATTCTCCCTACGTCTCTGGTGTTGGGCATTGAAAGAAACAAGCTGCATTCGACCTCTCGTTTTCTCTCTCGACAGCAGCTCCATATATACAGAATCCCGCGGGCCCTCCATCCTGCATGTATATGCATCATGATCGCCAACTTTCATAATCCGAGACGGCTTCGCACGCCCTTCATCGCCATCATCGTCTTCATCCTAATTACCGGCTTCTTTCTGCTGTTCCACCAACCCCTGGTCCAGTACTTCGTAATCCCCTGGACCGCAGAACGTAAGTTGAACCCAACTTTCCCTACGCATCGATCGGCATGTACTGATTTGGATGAACCATAGAATATGGCGGCAGTTGGATGAACGACTCGGCACCCAATTGGGTCCAGCCTGCACTATACGAAGGTCGTCCCGACAAGACTGGCGAAGCAAGCCAGTACGTGCAAGCCATACTGGATCCCAAAAACGGCGGCTTCCCCATCGTCAACTGTCCTTCGCCCAACATCACTCGTTATGGAGTCCTGCGCCCAACCGAGAACATGGATAAGCGCCACTACTTCTTCGCCCTCGACTTGCGGCAAGTCAGGGACCTTCTGCCCCAGCTCATCGGCGCCGTCCTGGAAGCAATGAACGTCATCGGGCCCGAGAACTGTGCCCTTTCCGTTGTCGAGGGCATGTCGACCGACGGCACCTACGAGACCCTCTACCGCCTCAAAGCCCACATGGACAAGATGGGGGTTGCGTACTACCTGCAGACGAGCAACATCGACTCCCACAGCGGCGACCGCATCGGCAAACTCGCCAAGCTCCGGAACCTCGCTCTGGAGCCCATGATGGCAGAGGCCGACGCCTACGACCCCCAGGCGACCATTGTTTTCCTCAACGACGTTGCCGCCTGCACCGAGGACATACTCGAGCTGGCGTACCAGAAGCAGGTCCAAGGGGCCGACATGACGTGCGCCATGGACTATCACTTCCTCCGCTTCGCCCCGCACAACGGGGAGCCCTCGTTCTACGACTCGTGGATCTCCCGAACCATCAACGGCGACACATTCCTACCCATTCCCGACCGGACACCCAAGGGAGAGCAGTGGAGCGACGTCGTCAACATGTTCTGGAACCACCCGTACTCCCAGGACCGCTACCGCAGCCGGAAGCCGCTGCAAGTGTTTGCCTGCTGGAACGGGGGCGTCGCGATGACGGGCGAGCCATTCCTGAGAAAGAAGCTGGACTTCCGGAGGTCGTACCCTGGCGAGTGCCACACGGGCGAACCGACGCTGCTGTGCAAAGACCTGTGGAATCTAGGTCACGGCAAGATCGCCGTCGTGCCCAGCGTCAGCCTGGCATACAACGTCAAGGACGGTAGGCAGATCAAGGAGGAGAGGGGGTTCGCCTCGTCGTGGACGGTTATTGAAAACTCGGGGACGCCGCCCAGCATCAACTGGCAGCTCGAGCCGCCAGAGATGGTCAAGTGCATGCCGACGTTCCGAAACCAGTTCTGGCGGCCTTGGAACGAGGGGCTCAGGCGGGAGGAGAAGTAGGTGGGCACAAATAAGAAAGAGAAAAATGTAAAGAAACCAGAAGGAGGGCAAATAGGCAGGCAGGCACCTTGTTTTAGAGTAGAGCGGCATTACCTATGATACCCGGTCGCGTGTCGATTCATCCACTTTGCTAGCAGGCCCGCGTAATCACACACCATCTTTTCAATATCGTATGTCCAGCCCCCTTTTGAGCCGCTGTGCCAAGAGCGCCAACCGTGGTTTGCTCTGAACCCCCCGTCACACTTTCTCCTTCGTCGGCGAGCCGTGTTCTGCGGAGCGAGTTGGGGGGGAGTGAGAACAGCGCCGACGATAAAGGAACCGACGGAAGCCGAAAGAAAAGACAAACAATACGGCCACCAACGTCATTAGTGCGGGATACCCGCGCCCTGCCTGCGAAAGGGGGGGGGGGGGGGGGG